>CM077150.1:14349129-14439185 GCA_039583875.1 Platanthera guangdongensis | reverse complement strand
GCCCAGTTCTCTTCTCTTCCGTTCTCTGAGACGGTCCCGCTGTCCAGGCTCTCACTAGTCTTTCGCAGGGTCTGTGGGTACCTCCTCGTGGATGCCAAGTGTTTTTTACCCCGAGGCCATCTCGCCACCCAGGCTCCCATTAGCTGGCATGACAGGTTGAGCCCTCGAGGGAGGCCAAGTGTTTTTTATCCCGAGGTCGTCTCGTCACCCAGGCTCCCATTAGCTGGTTGACCCCTCGGGGGAGGCCAAGTGCTTTTTATCCCGAGGCTGTCTCGTCACCCATGCTCTCATAAGCTGGCATGACAGGTTGACCCCTCGGAGGAGGCCAAGTGTCTTTACCCCGAGGCCGTCTCGTCACCTAGGCTCTCATTAGCTGGCATGACAGGTTGACCCCTCGGGGGAGGCCAAGAGTTTTTTTATCCCGAGTCCGTCTCATCACCCAGGCTTCCATTAGCTGGCATGACAGGTTGACCCCTCGGGGGAGGCCAAGTATTTTTTACCCTGAGGTCGTCTCGTCACCCAGGCTCTCATTAACTGGCTTGACAGGTTGACCCCTCGGGGGAGGCCAAGTGTTTTTTACCCTGAGGTCGTCTCGTCACTCAGGCTCCCATTAGCTGATATGACAGGTTGACCCCTAGGGAAGGGCAAGTAATTTCGGCTCTAAGAAGGCCACCCAGCGAATACGTTGGGTTAGATGTTTCTTTCTGAGCGTGGAACTCACTCGAAAAGAGTGGGGATCAGGTACAATCCCGTATTCGCAGAGTAGGGTCCCCTCGGTATGTGCAAGACCAGCTTTGTATTTTTAAGCTTTTGGAGTGGTTTGGCAATCTTGGTAGCCAATTTAGGTCTATCCCTTGGAATATACTAATAGGGGGAGGAAAAATCCTCCTCCCCTTCCCCTCTTTTAGGGGGGGGGCGGTGCGCACGTTGGTCGCACCTCCCCAGCTTGCTAAGTTTGAGCTAGGTGCAGCGAGACCGGCCTGTGGGCAGGGTCTCGCCCAGGCGGCATGCTTAGTGGGTGATACGCCCGAAATGGTCTACGTATTTAAACGCAAGTGCACGTGCCGTGTCAAGTAATAATAAGTGAGTATGAATCGTCTCCACAGGGAGGTGGTGAATTCAGTGCTTGCAAATACCAGCTAGGTCTTTTCCTTAAATCCAAGTGAGACAAAATTTATGATTTTCTTTGAACTACTAAAATTAAGAATGCAGATTTCTAAATAAAACTAATGCGAATATGAGGAACAAAGCTTTTCGTATCAAGGTGGAGATATAATCTTATATTATGATTTCCTAGGTTTAGTATGACGGATGAGTGAATGAATCGTTATGAAAATGCGTGGTGAGCGTGCCTTGCAACGATCTTAAAATAGATAACCGTATCTCTCGATATCGGCAATCCCTAGTTCTATATTTCCCCTTGGGTGAAATAAGAACCGCTCAAAGAACAAACCTAAGTTGCTAACACCAAGAGGAAGTCTCCTTTCTCTTTCAAATGCTATATCAAAATTATGATATGCTACCGCAACTCCTCTCTCGATTTATGAAGCGTAGCATGAATGTGAAACATTGGCCAAACATTTCAGAAATAAAGATCATAAAATTGATAAAGAACATTCACCAAGTATTCTCAACAAAATAAACTAGAAATTATCCATCAAACACAACCTAGTACTCTCATAATACAAGATTAAGGAAGGATTAGTTCATGGCGTTGGAGGAAACACTCAAAATGTTGAAATAGAGCTTACAAAACATTGCGGTTCACGCTTAATCGCTGCAGGAATTTCTTCCTTGAGTCGCTTCTTTGATCCGTACGAAGATCTCCTTCTTCTTCCTCTTGCCGTCGCTCTCCAATGGAGGTTTTCTTCCCAAGCCAACCCTAGATGGTGCTCTCCTCCTTAGATCCGAATTAGTAATTCAATCCTCTTTCCTTTTGTCAGTTTTTAGCATTAAAAACGTCCATACTCCTGAAAGGACGCATCCTTCCATAATTAAAAATAGCGGGAATTCGAATTTAAAATTTAAAATTTCGGACAGACACATGTTGCAGTTTCAGAATTGGATGTTGCAGTAACTGGTCCAGGCCAAAATAATAATTCTGCATTCACTTCCAAGTTGATTTCTCCGGTGAATCTTGCATAGAAAATCATGGAATAAGATCAACTTAGTACCATAAACATTAAAATACTAATTAATCATATTTTATCATCATTTAAGCTCCTTTTTAATAATTATGAAGTAGAAATATTAGGCAAGGATAACTTCAATTGAGAAGTTATCACACCTCCACACTTAAATTCTTGCTAGTCCCTAGCAAGATAAGTTCACAATAATAATCTGGGTAAAGGATAATACGCAGTGCAATGATTCAATGGTACTTTAAATTTGTGTTTGTCTTGAAAAACCAAATAATCAAGGCACACTCAAAATGTTTGCTTTACTAACATGATAGGTTTGGCAATCAAAAGAAATCCAACCATTCACAAATCCCGTAGTTAGATGCTGGATTAGAGCTCAAATAAACATCCTAGTGTGATGTGTGGTAACAAATAATGTACTCTAATGCAATACTTCCCTTTTGAACCCCCGCATCTACAGGTAATGACAAGCTTAAGCTAAGCAATTAATTTCGCCTCCGTATGAGTTAGTAGTTCCAATAAGAACTAGGATATGTTCAAGCTTGGCTTAGCGTTTAGGAATACGTTGATCAAGAGATGTAGCTCCCTAGTTAATACTCTTAAAGAATCGTCATATTGTGGTTGTCACATTTTTCTAAGACTATCCATAGTAGGGATCTTTTCAAATATAAGTACACATAACTAGGCCACATGTCACTATGATATTTCTTCTTTTCCATTTTTTTTATATCATCACAGTTGGGATCATTCCGAGTATGCATTCACATACTCGGGCCACATATCACTATGACTTTTCTTTTGTTTACTTATTTTTTTATCATAGTTGGGATCATTCTAAGTATGTGTACATATATTCAGGCCACATATCACTATGAAATTTTTATTTTGTTAGCAACACTCACAATAGGCTACTTCTTAAGACACAACCAGTGGGGACATATGAAATTTAGCCATGGAATGATGTGTATCAAATGGTTCAAGCTCAACTAATGGCGTGAATGATCAAAAAGCTAGGACGAACTAACTATCCTCATATTTTGGTGTACATCATTTACTTCGCTCTTACTCACCACTCCCCATTAAATTTAGAGGACAATGTAGGAAAGCATGCAATGGACGTACATCAAATTTTAGTGCACAAAACATTTGCTTAAATGAGCTCAGTCAAACCAACATCCTTCTAGCTTCAAATTCATTAGTTGGGTTCTTAAGATTGACATGCCCTACCGATCATTGAATAACTCTAGAGTAACCCATAGATTAATTCAGAACAAAAGATAGTATCATTGAATTCATATTTAAAGTAGCCTTTACCCAATGTGTAAGGGATACACCCCTCCACACTTAAAGTGTTGCTAGGCCCTAGCAACTCTACTTCTAGAGCACTAGTTGTGAAAATAACACACCCCTCCACACTTAATACGTTGAGGAAATTAATGACTTTGACGAATGAGCATACGTATATGAAGAATAAAGCAGTTAAAAGGAAGTAACTCCCCTAAAGAATTAAAGTCGCGGGAGGATTGATCCACATGTGCGCAAGATAACCAATCCTGCCGAAGACGTGCTTCTCCATTGTGTAAGGAGCTTTGTTAGTGAACACAATTGCATTACCTGCACTTGAAGTGACATAGGACGCAACGGAATAGAAGTACTACGAGGGATGATAACAAGATAATTATTCATTGGATAATAGAAGCAAGCATACTTGATAAGTAGAGCAGTGTAAAAAGTCATGTGCCATACGCACATAATATTAGCTGGGATAAAAACATGCAATCATTGGAAACACAGTCCAAACACCAGAAAGCTGAACATAGAACCAAAACACATTCAACAAAATGAGTATACTAATAAACAAAAACACCTTAACATAGCTGTCCAAAAACCAAAACAGAGTTCACCAAAACAATGTCAGTCCCAATCACAGCTTAACATAACTGTTCAAAATATAGTATAGTATAAACCAAAACAAAAGGAGATTGTCTATTCGTCGTCGCCATCCTTGTCATCTTCATCCTGATCACTCTCTTCATCACCTTCCGCATCATCAGCATCATCTCCGTCGTCATCATCAGCCTCATCTCCAGCAGCTGCATTTTCCTCATCGGCTGCATCGTCGTCGTCATCTTCAGTCTCATCGGCATCCTCATTCCCTTTGGATCTACGGATGTGAGGATCTACTCGTAAACTTACGGAGTTTAACAAGTAACCCTCATTATCAAATTGACTTACCATCTTCCTCTGCGACTGCGGCCGCGGGAGCTTCGCTTTCTCCAATAATTTGTAGAGGATTGTCTGTTGGTCATCTAAGTCCTCCTTGACATATAGATGGTGGCAGCGCTGGTAGGCCTTCATATATTGTATGTCTTCCATCATAGCATCGGGATCACCGCCTCCGTCTTATTCCTGAATTTCAATGTCCATAGGTTTATCATCTTGTGCCTTAGAGGGCTTTACCCTGAGAGAATCATCAGCAACCTTTATGCACACCTCCACCACCGTCTTGGTTATGTGGCCCTTCAACTTCTTTATCACATCTTCTTTTTCCGGCACGTCAACTGCACGACAGAGATCCGTGATAAGGACAGGAAACCATAGTTGTTTAGGGTTCTTCTCCCGTATCTTCTCCTTCAGCCTATACGCGATGACATTCCCCACATTAACCTTATGCCTTTGAGTATACAATATAGGATAGCAACTTTATGGATAGGCACATTGTTGAGATGCTTTGTTGGGAGTATGGTGGCGTTGATGAACAGGAGCCAAACCTTGGCTTGTCTAGTTAAGCAAGTTGCTTTCAGGCACTTGGCTGCCACGTTGGTCCATACCGGTCCTGACGGAATGCAAACTACATCTGTCATTTCTTGTGGGGTGACCTTTGCAAGGACCGTAGTGTAATCAACTTGAGCATGGTCATCCAAAGCAAACAATTCAGAAATTCTCTCAGCTGTAAACACGACCTCCTTCCCCTCACAATAGTCGTCTCATCTTCCGCTGATACGGCGTTGGCGTAGAACTCGTAAACGAGGGTAAGGGCAACGTCAGTCCTTGGGTGGCAGAAGTGCTCCCAGTTTAGGGCACAAATTTGATTTGCATAAGTTAGGTTCCAAGCCCTTGTGTCCATTTTGAATCCTCTTCCATGATGAATGGAGTGGTTCTCACCTCCCTAAACCGTAACTCCGCCGCTTCATTTGGAATGTTCTACCACCCTTTTCAATTGATTTCCCCTTTTTCAGCTTCTTCTTCTCTTCATCCCTTTTCCTAGATTAGTCGGGCCTATTACATTTGGATACAAAAAGAGGAAGCAGTTGGAGAGGAAAGGGGAGAAGTTAAAGTTACCTGAAGGACTTTTGGCGACCTTCTCCGGCGCAGCCGTGGTCTTCCGCCGCGTCTCTCTCATTTTTTTTCGCACGCAGTGTCTCCCCGCTTCCTCTTGACTGGTGGTCGGCGTCCGACGAACTAGGAAATGATGTCGCAGCAGCCTCCAGCCGCCCGTCGCTTCAGCAGACGCGAATGGAAGGTCGCCGGCCGTCGCGTCGCTCCCGCGCGAAGGGGAATGTCGTGACCTAGGCGAAGGGGAATGCCGTTACATTTATATTTTAATTTAATTTAATCTTAGGTGATTAATGTGATTTAGGTTTAGAAAGTCTTAATCCTGATTAATTAACCTAACCGCCTCATTTAAGAAGGATTGAAACGTCATTATGGTCCGCCCGCGGCGGTTCACGCAAACCGGGCGCCGGTTCAGCTCCCAGCGCGAATCAGCGTATGCAGGCAGAAAAAAGAAAATGACAACTTCCGGTTTTTGCGTTGTCATTTTCCGCTGAACCGGCGGTTGACTTAAACCGGTTACCGGTTCACAACACAGTAAAATTCCGCCTAGGAGGGCAGAAAAAAGAAAATGACAACATTCGTTTTTTTGCGTTGTCATTTTCCGCTGAACCGGTTATATGGCGGTTCAGTTAGACCGGTTCTCGGTCCAACTCCCAAGCATAATGACGCCTGTCCAGGCAGAACACGGAAAATGACAACTTCGCATTTACGTTGTTGCAACACCCTGGTTTTTTTTGTTTTTTCTTCTCAAATGGCCGAATTTTTCCAGAATCTCATGCTCATTCAGCAGTTTTCCTCCATTCCAATCCTAAAGCTACAAAACTACTAACTATGAAAACTTAAAACTTTAAAAACAAGAAATAATACAAAGATGCAATGGGTTGCCTCCCACCAAGCGCCTGATTTATGAGTCCTGGCAGGACTTCTCCTGATTAGACAAGCTCCAAACGCGACACTACTCGGTCAATGTCGCCTCCCAGATATAACTTCAATCTCTCTCGATTTACCTTGAACTCGGTTCCATCATTCTCATTTAAAATAGTCACAGCTCCATAGGGGTGCACGATTTTAACCTTGAACGGGCCCGACCAGCGTGACTTGAGCTTACCAGGGAATAATTTCAAGCGAGAGTTGAATAACAGAACAAGTTGTCCTGGCTCAAAATGTTTGTCCTTCATGCGTCGATCATGTCATTTTTTCGTGCGCTCTTTGTAAATTCTTGAGTTCTCATATGCTTGCATCCGAATCTCCTCTAGTTCATTTAATTGTAAAGTCTCTGCTTACCAGCATCGCGAAAGTCGTAATTAATTTTTTAATTGCCCAAAATGCCCGATGCTCTAATTCTAGAGGTAGATGACAGGACTTTCCATAAACCATCCGGTACGGGGTTAGTCCAATGGGAGTCTTGAAGGCAGTGCGATACGCCCACAATGCATCAACAAGCTTCTGTGACCAGTCTCTACGGTTGATGCTCACTGTCTTTTCTAAAATTTTCTTAATCTCCCTATTGGATACTTCCGCTAACCCATTCGTCTGGGGATGATATGCTAATGCGACTTTATGAGTTATCCCAAATTTGTTTAGTAATGCGGTGAACTGATTATTGCAGAAATGACTTCCGCCGTCACTAAGGATTGCCCTCGGGATTCCGAATCGACTGAATATATGGTGTCTTAAGAAATTAAGGACTACCTTCGCGTCATTCCTGGGCGTCGCGATCGCTTCCACCCACTTAGATACGTAGTCCACCGCCAATAATATGAATAAATTACCATTCGAGTTCACGAACGGTCCCATGAAATCTATACCCCATACGTCAAATAGCTCGACTTCCAGCATTATATTCATGGGCATCCCTTCGTTCTTATGTATATTCTCGCTCCGTTGGCATCTATCGCATTGTTTCACAAATACATTGGCGTCCCTAAACAAGTGAGGCCAATAGAATCCAGCCTCAAGCACCTTCATTGCTGTCCTCGTTCCCTTAAAATGACCTCCGTAGGGGAACTATGACATTTTTCTAGTATCGCTCTCATCTCCTCCTCGGGTATGCATCTCCGTACAATTCCGTCAGCGCCAACTTTGAACAATAAGGGATCATCCCACATGTAAGACCTTACCCGATGTAAAAATAGCTTCTTTTGTTGGTAAGGTAGTTCAGGTGGCATAATATTGCTTGCCAAATAATTTACAAAGTCCGCATACCAGGGTGCTGAGCCTTCAGCTATGGCTAACAACCACTCATCAGGGAATTTCTCATCGATCTCAAGAGGTACCGATTGGGTAGTGTTCTCGATCCTAGATAGATGGTCTGCAACCGGATTTTCTGTTCCTTTCCTATCTCTGATCTCCACATCAAACTCTTGTAGTAGAAGTACCCATCGGATCAATCGAGGTTTCGCGTCTCGTTTCTCCATAAGATAACGAATTGCGGCATGATCGGTATATACTATAACCTTTGTGCATAGAAGATATGACCTAAACTTCTCAAACGCAAAGACTACTGCCAATAATTCTTTTTCTGTGGTAGTGTAGTTGACTTGGGCGTCAATGAGGGTCTTGCTAGCGTAGGCTATCGTATGGAATATTTTCTCCCGCATTTGACCCAAGACAACTCCCACCGCATAGTCACTCGCATCGCACATCAAAACAAACGGCTCTTCCCAATTAGGTGTCACAACAATAGGTGCTGTAGTCAAACGTTTTTAAGCTCATTGAACGCTTCCAAACACTCATTACTGAAATAAAACTTCACATCCTTTTCTAATAAACCACTCAATGGCTTTGCTATTTTTGCGAAGTCTTTGATAAATCGACGATAGAAACCGGCGTGTCCTAAGAAGCTCCTCAACATTTTTACATTTTTGGGTGGAGGTAACTGCTCTATCGCGCCTAATTTCGCCTTATCCACTCCTAGCCCTCTTCTAGAGACATGATGTCCCAACACCATCCCTTCACGGACCATGAAGTGGCATTTCTCCCAGTTCAATACTAAATTAGTCTCCACACACCGTGCGAGCACCTTCTCTAAACAGATCAAGCAGGTATCAAAAGATTTGCCAAAGATGGAGAAGTCATCCATGTAGACCTCGATCCCGTAATCTTCGGGACCATCACCATCTTCTAAAATATCCGCGATGAGCGCGATTACGCAACGTTGGAACGTAGCTGGTGCATTGCATAGGCCAAATGGAAGCATTCTAAATGCAAACGTCCCAAGGGGCAAGTGAAGGTAGTCTTCTCTTGATCCTCTGGGTCTACCATAATCTGGTTATACCCTGAGTAACCATCTGGAAAGCAGAAGAAGTCATTCCCTGCCAGTCTATCCAAAATTTGATCGATGAAATGGAGGGGGAAATGATCCTTCCTGGTGGCTTTGTTTAGTTTCCTATAGTCTATACAAATCCGCCAACCAGTAACTGTTCTAGTAGATATTAACTCTCCTTTCTCATTCCTTACTACCGTCAGTCCTCCTTTCTTTGGGACACAATGCACTGGCGACACCCACGAGCTATCGGAGATAGGGTAGATGACGCCTGCGTCTAGCCATTTTATAATTTCTTTCCTTACTACTTCCTTCATCGGTGGGCTTAGACGGCGTTGGGGCTCAATAGATCCCTTGCATGACTCCTCTAAGCGGATCTTATGCATGCACAGTGATGGGCTGATCCCTTTGATATCCGCTATCGTCCAACCTATCGCCGACTTGTATCTCTTTAACAACCCAATAAGCTTTAGAAGTTGTTCAGATTCTAATTTGGAATTGACAATGATTGGTAAAGTGTCGTTCTCACCTAAGAACGCATAAGAAAGATGTTCAGTAAGGGGTTTTAACTCTAACAATGGTGGCTCTTCGATCGAGGGTTTTACTGAGACGGTTTTCTCAGATATCTCTAGCGGTTCCGGTTTTTGAACCCAAGCAATCTGCCTCTCAAATGCTTGTAGGCATTCTTGCATTTCTTCTTCCTCCTCAGATGAATCCTCCCCAGTCAATAGGTGTGTCAATTGAACTTCTTGTTCATTGAACAGTAGACGATTCGATTCATAGTCATAAATGGACACGTGATTGACCACCTCCATGTTGTCTTCCTCTCTATGGGGGAATCTCATTGCCTTAAGCAAGTTAAATGTTACTTGCTCGTCATTCACCCTCATTGTCAATTCTCCCTTCTGCACATCAATCAACGTCCTACCCGTGGCTAGGAACGGTCTCCCTACAATGATTGGTACCTCTTTGTCCTCCTCCATATCTAATACCACAAATCTGCTGGGAAAATAACTTATCCACCTTTACTAACACATCCTCAACTATCCCTTTCGGAAACGCTAGGGTCCTATCGGCCAACTGCAGGGTTATGGAAGTCTTAGAGATTTCTCCCAAACCTAGCTTTCTATATATCGATAATGGCATTAAGTTTATGCTCGCCCCTAGATCACATAATGTCTTGCCCTCGAATTTGTATCCTATGGAACATGGAATAGTAAAACTCCCCGGATCTTTCAACTTGGGTGGGAGTCGTTTTTGGAGAATGGCGCTGCACTCTTGCGTGAGTGCTACCGTCTCATTCGTTCCGAATCTTTTCTTCTTTGATAGGATATCCTTCATGAATTTCACGTAGCTTGGCATCTGTTCCAACGCTTCCGCAAAAGGTATATTGATTTGCAATTTCTTGAATATCTCCATAAACTTCTGAAATTGATGGTCCAATTTACTTTTCCTTAATCGTTGAGGGAATGGTGGTGGTGGATAGACTATCACACTACTCTTCTTTTTTGAATTTTCAACGATTGGTTCGCGTTCCTTTTCTCCTAACAACTCCACACCTTCGCTAACATTCTCTTCTTGTCTCAACTCCTCACTAGGCATCTTCGGACTAGCCTCCTCCAACTCATTTCTTTCATTATCCATCCTAGATTGTTCTTTCTTCGGTGCTCCCACCAACTCCTTTCCACTCCTTAAGGTGACAGCCTTGCAATGAGGATTTTCTCCCTTCGGATTTGGAATGGTATCTGTTGGGAGAGTTCCTTGGGGTCTAAGACTCAATGCACTCGCAATCTGTCCTAATTGCGTTTCAATTACCCGTAAGAAACCCTCTAAACTAGTGATGCGGGCGTCACTCTTTTGGATTGATTCAACAATCATCTCTTCAGAATATTTTCTAGAAGCACCTTGGTGATTATAGTTATTGTTATGTGGTGGATTCGAGTGTGGATTTGAATTAAAACCGGGTGGGTGTGCCAAACCGGTGTTGTTCTTCTACAAGAAGTTTGGGTGATTACGCACTTCAGGATTATAATAGTTAGAAAATGCATTGTTGTTATGATGATTGTGATGATGATTATTATTATACCTTGGTTGTCCCCCTACATAGTTAACCTCCTCATTATGGCCAACAAGTTGTTCTACGGTTAGAGATGAGTTAATGGGGAATGAAGGGGCAACTATGCTATTTACCTGTGGGTGTGGTTGAGTTTGACTTAGCGTCAAAGCATCTAATCTCTTGTTCATAGAGTTGAACTGCGCCGATATTTGTGCGGCGAAAGATGTCAACTGATCCACTTGGTAAAGACCTCCTACCGAAGAAGAAGGAGCCTGTTGATCGAACGACCAATAATTATTTGAAGATAAATCTTCAAGAATAGCGTAAGCGTCCTCGGGGTACTTGTTCATGAGGGAACCTCCTGCAGCTCCATCTACTTGAATCATCGTAGATGTCTGGAGGCCGTTATAAAATGTCCACACCTGTTGGTGCATCTGCAAACCATGGTGAGGACACTTTCGTAAGAGTTCTTTGAATCGCTCCCATGCGTCATACAACGTTTCCCCATTCCCTTGCATAAATGTACTAATGTCTCGCATGAGTTTCGCTGTTTTTGCAGGTGGGAAGTACTTGGCTAAGAATAAGTCAACCACTTGCATCCAAGTGGTGAGACCATATTGGGAATCAAGCCACTCCTTCGCTCTACCCGACAGAGAGAATGGAAATAGCCGAAGTTTAATCGCTTCATCTGACGCACCATTAATCTTGAATGTGTCGCACACATCCATGAAAGTTCGTAAATGGGAGTTTGGGTCCTCATGATTCAGTCCGCTAAATTGTTTCTGCTGCACTAGGTTCATAGCCATGGAGTCAATTTTGAAGTTATTGGCTTCAATGGCAGGCTTGATAATGCTATATTGCAGTCCTCCCCTATAAGGCATATTGTACTCGCGACAGGTTCGCCTAATTTCAGCAGGTCGTCCATTCTGTTCTACCTGACCTTCTTGACCTAAGCCTTCCTGGTCAACTTCATTAGGAGCGTTATGATTATCAGATTCATTGTTATCATGTTATTGTTCCCTAATCGTAACGTTCTCCTATTATGTCTACATGTCTTTTCGATCTCTAGGTTTAACGGTAGTAATTCAGGTGATTGATATCTGGACATAAAATATCACACCAACAATTGATAATTGCTATTAAACAAGAAAAATAAAACAAAACAAAACAAAGCAGCAATAATAATCAAAACTAATAATGACAAAAACAAAAACTTGATCTCTAATTACTAGGGATTCACTAATATTGCAAGAAATAAACACTAACTCTCGCACCTCCCCGGCAACGGCGCCAAAAACTTGATACGCCCGAAATGGTCTACGTATTTAAACGCAAGTGCACGTGCCGTGTCAAGTAATAATAAGTGAGTATGAATCGTCTCCACAGGGAGGTGGTGAATTCAGTGCTTGCAAATACCAGCTAGGCCTTTTCCTTAAATCCAAGTGAGACAAAATTTATGATTTTCTTTGAACTACTAAATTAAGAATGCAGATTTCTAAATAAACTACTACGAATCTGAGGAAAAAAGCTTTTCGTATCAAGGTGGAGATATAATCTTATATTATGATTTCCTAGGTTTAGTATGACGGATGAGTGAATGAATCGTTATGAAAATGCGTGGTGAGCGTGCCTTGCAACGATCTTAAAATAGATAACTGTATCTCTCGATATCGGCAATCCCTTGTTCTATATTTCCCCTTGGGTGAAATAAGAACCGCTCAAAGAACAAAGACCTAAGTTGCTAACACCAAGAGGAAGTCTCTTCTCTCTTCAAATGCTATATCAAAATTATGATATACTACCGCAACTCCTCTCTCGATTTATGAAGCGTAGCATGAATGTGAAACATTGGCCAAACATTTCAGAAATAAAGATCATAAAATTGATAAAGAACATTCACCAAGTATTCTCAACAAAATAAACTAGAAATTATCCATCAAACACAACCTAGTACTCTCATAATACAAGATTAAGGAAGGATTAGTTCATGGCGTTGGAGAAACACTCAAATGTTGAAATAGATCTTACAAAACATTGCGGTTCACGCTTAATCGCTGCAGGAATTTCTTCCTTGAGTCGCTTCTTCTGATCCGTACGAAGATCTCCTTCTTCTTCCTCTTGCCGTCGCTCTCCAATGGAGTTTTCTTCCCAAGCCAACCCTAGATGGTGCTCTCCTCCTTAGATCCGAATTAGTAATTCAATCCTCTTTCCTTTTGTCAGTTTTTAGCATTAAAAACGTCCATACTCCTGAAAGGACGCATCCTTCCATAATTAAAAATAGCGGGAATTCGAATTTGAAATTTAAAATTTCGGACAGACACATGTTGCAGTTTCAGAATTGGATGTTGCAGTAACTGGTCCAGGCCAAAAAAATAATTCTGCATTCACTTCCAAGTTGATTTCTCCGGCGAATCTTGCATAGAAAACCATGAAATAAGATCAACTTAGTACCATAAACATTAAAATACTAATTAATCATATTTTATCATCATTTAAGCTTTTTTAATAATTATGAAGTAGAAATATTAGGCAAGGATAACTTCAATTGAGAAGTTATCAGTGGGCGAGATCGACCTCGAGCTGGTCTCGCCCAGGCGGCCTGCCTGGCGGGCGAGACTAGCCTGCGGGCAGGGTCCTCGCCCAGGCGGCCTACCTGGCGGGCGAGACCGGCCTGCGGGCAGGGTCTCGCCCAGGCGGCCTGCCTGGCGGGCGAGACCGGCCTGCGGGCTGGGTCTCGCCAGGCGGCCTGCCTGGCGGGCGAGACCGGCCTGCAGGCTGGGTCTCGCCCAGGCGGCCTGCCTGGCGGGCGAGACTGACCTGCAGGCTGGGTCTCGCCCAGGCGGCCTGCCTGGCGGGCGAGACGGCCTGAGAGTTGGGTCTCGCCCAGGCGGCCTGCCTGGCGGGCGAGATCGGCCGGCAGCCAGGTCTCGCCCTCGGCGGCCTGCCTGGCAGGCGAGACAGTCGGCGGCCTGGTCTCGCCCCGGGCGGCATGCCTGGCGGGCGAGATGGCCGACGGCCTGGTCTCGCCCCGGCGGCTAGCCGGCGGCCTGGCTCTCGCCCCGACTTTGGGTTCCCTCGCGGGATTTACCCGTTCGCCTCGGGTGTCCGGGAGGGGTAGGGGATGCTTTTTTCCATTATACCCCTAAGGGTGTTTTTACCTCTTTACCCCCCGGTGTGGTTGTTTTCTATTGGCTCAAGGCCTATTTGTCGTAGGAGTATTTCTGACCTTTTGGTCCATGGGATTTGGAAAACTATAAATAGACCTTTGAGGGTGCCTTGGAGAGCATTGCATTTCAGCCACAAAAACCCCTTTGCTTTCTTCCTCGAATGCACCTAGCTCAACATTGGCTAGGGAGGGGGAGACTTCGAAGGTCTTCCGGGTGTGAGGTGTGACCTTCGCGCTAGAGTCGAGGGTCTGTTCCTAGCTTCTTGATCTTTTGGCCTGTGACGTTCTCCTGAGTGTAGTAGGTGTGAGGTCACCCCTCTCTTGGGACCCCGAACTCCACAAAGGTCAATTTTTGGCTTCAACATGCACCAACCAGAAGTGTATGAGTGTTTTGCTGAAATTTGAGTGAGTTGCATACCTGGGTAGGAAGGGATTGCACATCTTCCCACGAGCTTTCTTTGGGTGCTAAGTCTTCCCACTGGATTAGTGCTTGATGTACCTGTTTTCCCTGACGCCGCACAAAACGTTCATCTAGGACCGCTAGGACCCCGTGGATGGGTTCATTATTTGTATCCATTTGTGGTAGCTGGTGAATGGTGAGTTCGTTGGTGGCATAATAAAGTTTTAATAGGGACACTTGAAAAACCAGGTGGATCTTTGAATAACTTAGTAGCTGCAGTTTGAACGCTACTGGATTAATTTTTGGATGATTTTGAAAGGGTCGTAGTATTTTAAATTGAAGCGTGCATATTGTTGTGTTTTGAGCGACAATTGTTTATAAGGATGTAATTTTATTAGTACCAAGTCTCCTTCTGAAAACTGAATGGGTGTTCGTTTGTTGTTTGATGTAGTTTGGATTCGTTGTTGGGTGCGTTGGAGATTCAAGCGTAGCTGAGCCACCAGTTTATTTCTATCTGTGAAATGTGCTTGTATCGGTTGCAATGTGGTGTTATCATTATTATAGTGCAGAACAATTGCAGGTGGTCGTCGGCCGAACATGGCTTCAAATGGTGTCATATCGGCCGACAAGTGGTATGTTGTGTTATAATGGAACTCTGCCCAACTCAGGAGTTTGGACCAATGCTTAGGATTTTGGTGGCCGAAAATCCTTAGATATTGGTTCAGACAGCGATTCACTCGCTCTGTTTGTCCATCCGTCTCTAGATGATAAGCAGAGCTGTAGCTGAGCTTGGTGTCTTACTGTGTGAATAATGTTTTCCAAAATTTGCTTAAAAACACTGGATCTTGATCGGTGATAATTGTGTTTGGTAAGCCATGCAATTTCCTGACGTGATCCCAAAAAACATGTGCGACGATTGGTCATGTTAGTGTTGTTAATGGGGCGAAATGGGCTCCTTTCGTAAGACGATCTACCACCACCAAAATGTTGGTGTATCCTTCTGAGGGTGGTAAGCGAGTCACAAAATCCATACACAAATCGTTCCAAATTAGTGTCGGGATTGGTAGAGGTTGTAGCAACACTAGTAGAAAATTGACTTTTAGTGCCGAATTTTTTCATCACTAAAAGTTGAGTTTTGGTCACTAAAGATATTTAGTGATCAAATATGGTTCATCATGAAGTGGTCATGAATGTCCCGCCACTAAATGTATTTAGTGACCAAAAAAAGTTCCGTCACAAATTGTACATATTTAGTGACACAAAAAACTAGTCACAAAAAGAATTTTCAATGACCAAATTGATTCAGTCACTAAATTAATTTTTAGTGACCAACTTGATTCGATCACTGGATGAATTTTTTGTGACCATACTGATTCAGTCACAAAATGATGTTTTTGGTGACCAAATAAATTTGGTCACAAAATGAAGTTTTTGTAACCGTTAAATCCAGTCACAAAATATGTCATAATAGTCATTAAATAAAGAGTCACAAAATATGTCATAATGTCACAAAATATGTCACTAAAAGATTTTTTGGTGATCAAATTGATTCAGTCATTAAATAAAGAGTTTAATGACCAAACTAACTCAATCATTGCATGTGTAATTTTAGTGACGAAATATATGGTTACTAAATATATCATAATAGTGACAAATTGTCATTTTATTTGCTTGATTCTTCACAAAATATCATAGAATTATTTCATTTACTTATCATTTTAATTTAATTGTAGGCATGCAAACATAATCATAAATAAAATGCTCGATGGCAAAGAGAAATTTGTTTAGTATAGTTTATTTCATAAATAAAAAAGAGAGTCCTAGATGACCTAAACCTCTCAATATAGACTAAGGCTCTGTTTGGGGGGACTTATTTTCACCGGTCAAGCGGTCACGACCGCATGTACCGGATATTAATTAAGGCTCCGTTTGGGGGGACTTATTTTCACCGGTCAAGCGGTCATGACCGCATGAATCGGGACTTAAAGAAGTCCCGGTTCATGCGATCATGAGCGCTTGACCGGTGAAAATAAGTCCTCCCAAACGGAGCCTAAGTCTCGGTTCATGCGGTCGTAACCGCTTGACCGGTGAAAATAAGTCCCCCCAAACGGAGTCTAAGAGTGCTTTAATTTTTAATTAAACAAAATACATCAAAAAATTATGTACAAAAAAGAAAAATATAAAAATGTGCATTCCACTACATCTTGACGGACAAGTGATGCTCTCTTCTTTAGATAGTATCCACTAGCATGGAAAACACCCGCGCATTTTATCTCCTAAAGTTTTCCTTGCAAATCATAGTTTAGGTTATATTAGTATACAACAAAATAATCAAGATATACCAAAATAAATTGTACAACGAGATAAGAAAGATCAAACAAAATATTCGTCAGTAAGAGAACTTGAAGTTTTGGTGGCTCATTTACCTTAAAGAGACCTGCTATATATAAAAGAGAGGCCATCAAGCACTTTCACCAGGATTCCTGCCTGAGCTGATTCATGGCCGACATACATGCACTAAGATAGCTACAGGCATTATCTAGCATAACATTAAAGGGAGCATGAGAAAAGTAAAAAAAAAAGCTTTAAATCTACATAACATACAAACAAAGAAAGAAAATAATAGCACGGGATCAAACTTGTTGATGTAGACCTTATGTTATTAAAGGCGCAAGGCGCAACGAGACACAAAGGAGCTCTAAAGTATTAACACACATGAGGCGCGAAAAAGTAAAAAAGACAATATAGTTTATGTAGAGCACTGTTGTCTATAGAAAACACAAATTAGATACCTTCATAATTTTAATTGAAGCAAAAGTGGGATCTCTAATTTCAAGAACAGTCTGAAAAAAGTAAATATTACTCTTGGATGTGAAAAACAATGAATAGTAATTTTGGATGTGCTAAAAAATACTACATTAAATGTGAAAATAGTGACTGCTAGGAGTAAGAACAGGCAATGAGAGCTTTTCTCGGAGGAGAGATTTTCTCGGGCAAGAATAGGCAACAAGAGGAGCGACGGCGAGAACTGTTGAGTGGACGGCAGTAGGTGAGAACTATGACATGAGATCCACTTTCAGTCTCAATAATAAAGGAGAACACAACATATAAATATAGAACAAATAAAAATATAAATAAATTTAACTGTTCATGTTAGTTACAAATGAATTTTATTAGCTTTTATGCAGTAAAATTTTTTATCTTCCATATTCTGTCACTTTGCAATATGATATTTTACACTTGGAGCATAAGATTTTTGTGCTAATCTTTGGTTCAATCAATCATGAACTATTGAGAAAGGAAAAAACCGACAGTCACAAAGTCCTGAAAACCAACTAACTTATTTTTGAAGTTCATACAACAAAATACATATAGTTGGGCAAGGACTGTAGGTGGGCTTGGCATTCAGAGTTCCAAAGATCTAAAAAAGAAAATAGTGAGGACTTTGTACAACCTTGATCATACTCTGGGAGAATCATCAATGACTAGCTCTGGTTGGGTGAACCTTCAGTACAGGTAACAGTGTGATAATTCATGAATTAAATATTATTTATTGAAAATAACATGAGAACTTACATGTCTGGAGAAGGTTTACCATGACTAGCTTCATCACTGCCAATAATATAGAGAACATTTCTTCCACCTATGTAAATTTTAAGAAAAGGTATTAAGTATAAGCACCGGAACATTTTTTTCGCAACATAACCACAAAAATATGTTGTCAGTTTCTACTCATGCAATTACATTTGTTAAGAAAATAGTTGTATATCGCTCAAGGAGAGCAAATAAAGATCACGAGAGCAAGACAATAAAATGTGGGAAAAAAATTTCAGGAGACATTGAGTTATAAGTAACAACTACATCTTTCAACACATGGACATTGGAAGTTCCACTGTAATCAATAATCAGAGATAAATACAAGCACATTTGTCTCAAACATGTCTCACCACGATCACTTCTTTTCACATAAGAGGAACAAATTACATAAAGTGTTCCCAATAAAATACGTCGAACATGACCAGATCTAATGCCCACAATCAATTCTATTTATGGAAAGTATGTAGAGAAATCCCTAACTCAAATATAAATAGTCTTAATTTAAATCATTGAAGGCATTTAGATGAACTGCTCTGATGTAATTTGTGTCTTATTTGTCTAATCATATATTTTATTTACCTTGTCAAAAAACCTAAAATGATATTTCTTTTTAATATAGTATATATCTTTATTATATAAGCAAACACCTAATCTTCTCATGGTGTAACATTTAAATCCCGAAATGTCCTCATTAAAATAAGCTTTGGGCTTTAACTTAAGGGTATTTTGGTATTTTGGCAGGCTGATGATTTAATTTTCGGGAATTAAATCCCCGTGCACGGCTCATCTCTGCCCCAATCCCGCCAGTCCCGTTCTCCCGCCAGTCCTGCTCTTCCGCCGAAAGCAAGTCCCTCCGCGACGAAGTGTCGCCTCTGCGTCGTCCTTATTTCTCCTCTCTGCACGCCATCATCG
Source organism: Platanthera guangdongensis (assembly GCA_039583875.1). Lineage (NCBI taxonomy): Eukaryota > Viridiplantae > Streptophyta > Magnoliopsida > Asparagales > Orchidaceae > Platanthera > Platanthera guangdongensis. The sequence continues at coordinate 14,420,312 of CM077150.1, read as the reverse complement.
TGTCGTCGCTTCCTTCCTTCACTGCCACCCGCAAGACCCGGTCCATGACGCTTCTTCTCCATAGAGGTATAACCCTACCTCTTCACCATAACACTCCTTATCCATCGAAAGTGCGGACAGCGGGCTCAAATCTCCTCCACGTCGCTCCTTCTCCACAGAGCTTATCCTCCATAGTGCCTCACCGCGAGAGGTTCTCTTCCTCGATAGCTCCTCCGCCGCCGCCTTCTTTTTCCCTACATTTTCCTGTTCTTCTGTCAATTCACGTTTCTTTTATCGGATTTGCGAAGGTTTGAGCAAGAATTTGCGTTGTATTTCGATATGAAGCACTTCATGGAAATGGTGGTTGCGGGAAATTGGAAAGATACCTCTTAGGGTTCACCCGTTTTAAAGACAATGTACAATCGGAAGATTTTCTTCCTAATCTGAAGACAGCAGTATCTGGAGGCCCTAGAAAGGTCAGCCGCTTAATTAATAGAGTGTAGAGAAAGATCTTCTTAAGATCCGATAGAGAGTATGTTTAATTCTTGGCGTGATTTCAGGAAGTTTGTGTTCTTTTTACAATTTTGCTTAGAGTATGCATACGTCCTGCAACTACTCTCTCATTTATTTGATATACTCACTTTTTGGTAGCTGATTGGTTCCTGCAGGATTGATGTTTATTACTCTATGATTTATTTTTTCTATAGTCTCATATGCTTTCTGCTCTATCCACTGTGTTCCTCTAAACATTTTTGTGTTCCTCTTCACTGTGTTCCTCTAAACATTTCACTAAAATCAGTTAATTAACCTTTACAGTGTTCACAGTCGGTAATTTCTGGATGCACTTAAGGTGTTCGATCGTTAGATCATGCAGTGTTCACTGCCAGTTCATTTACAGTGTTTATTGTAAAGATTAATGATCTTATAGTGTTCACTATAGGTTCTTTACAATGTTAATTTCAAATGATGTTGAGGAGTTCTACAGTTTCAGACTGATTGGTAGTCAGTTTGGTAATCAGTTTTGAATAATGAAATTAGTTGGGTAATCAAATTGCCATTTTTTTAAGGAGATTGCATTCCTTGAGAACCTCCATGATATTGCTCTAAACTATATCAAGGAGAGTCTCCTTGACATTGATATAAACTATATCAGGGAGAACCTCCTTGATTTCATATTTTTTTCTATCATTGTATGCCCGGTCACATGTTTAATTTATTAGAGGTTTTCATGCATCTCTTTTCCATTTTGCACAGCTTGACTTTTTTGTTTTGTTGGAATCACGTCATAGATTGGTTCTTTTGGAAGTCTTCATCATCTGTAAATTTTTAGAACATCGATTACATTTTAGCACATAAAGCATGCTATCATTGTACGCCCGGCCACATGTTTTTGGGAATTAACATATGCCCGCATATAACATTTTATCATATATCTTCATTATATAGGGAAACTCCTAATGAGGGCATGATGTAGCATTTAAATCCTAAAATGCCCTCATAAAAACAGTTTTGGTGGGTTAGTTTTGGGGGTATTTTGGTCTTTTGGCGTGATCAAACTTAATTTATAGACACAGGCACTGTTCAACCGCCTCATTTTTCGTATACCTTTCTTCTCACAGCTAGGACAGGATCTCCTCCTCCCGTCGCCACATCTCCTCCCGCCGCAAGCCCGTCGCCGTCGCAAGCCCGTCGTAGTCGCAAGCCCGTCTTCGTCACAAGCCGTAGCATCGATCTCTCTTCCTTCCTCCTTTCTCCTCCTGGACAGCGGCGACGGGCAACCTCTGCTCACTCGACAAAATCTCCTCCACAGACCCTGCTTCGCAACAGTTCCACGACAGCTCCTCTGCTGTAATACAGTCGGTAAGTCGGTATGACGACATCTCGGTACGACCACAGTGGGTACTTTGGCAGCACCTCCTTCGCAGCTCCTCCTTCGCAGCTCCTCCTTCGCAGCTCTTCTTTGGCATCTCCTCCGCGACATCTCCTCCATAGAACCGCCTTCTTTCAGGTCTTGCTTCCAACCCATTGCTAAACCCGGTTCTCTCCATCTTCTTCTTGAACAACATGTATGAATTTAGTTCCTGAACATGTAGAAATTCAGTTTTTGCTCGTTGTGTTCAGGAACATGTAGAAATTTAAAATTTTTACCAACATGGCTTATTGCCTATTTTTTTTGCCCAGGAACTCCTGATCTCTTGCGGTATAAATTTCCGGTTGGACTTTAGCTTCGGGGCTACAGAATCTTTGACTGTAACATTTGAGGCTGCACTTTTTCTGTGTTTGCAAAAAGAAAGGTTTCAAGACTTTTTCTGTGTTTGCAAGCTTAGTAATTTTTAGCTGCACATTTGAGGCTGCAGAATATCGAAGCTTAAATCCTCGTTCAAATTGCAAAAAAAGTGCTTTAAGATTTTCTTTCAGTTTTTTTGTGTTTCCCGATCTTAGTGATTTTTGGAAACTCCTCCAAGCAAATATGTTTACAACTTAATCTGTACTTTAGTCACATAACAATTTTATTTCCTATCCTAAACACAAAATTTAGTTGCAGTCTACACTTTAGATTGTGCATTCAAGTATTTAGTTATTAAAGTATTTAGTTATTAAAGTTAAATTTAGTTCATGATAACCTTATTTTATTTGAAGGATGTGAAATATCTAACTGTACTTCTCTAACATTTCAAATGTGAAAACTTCCCAAGTTGTTGCTATAGAGGTGTCTGAAAGACAATCTCAACAAATTTCAGTCCTATAAATTCTTCTTAACTCTGTCAGACCCAATGATACATTTTAAACGATCTAAAAGTGATTGAAGGAGTTCTAATGGGTTGTTTCATCATTTGTGTATGTTATGCAAAACTGCACTTTAGTCCTAATTAATGATATTTTTGTAGTTAGATTAAATGTTTCGTATGTAAATATTCTGTATTCATTGAACCTGGAATAAATGCCCATATGTGATTTGGATTTTTTTGTGATTTCTGTTTTCTTTGTACTCATATTTTTGTGGTTGTGGAAGTTTTCTTCCTTGAGAATATTGTTAATCTAAAAGTATTATGTCAATCATAGGAGGGAGTGTTTTTTAATTTTTAATTTTTAATTTTACGCATAACAACCATCTTCTACTATACTGCATCACTTTGTCTCCCAGCTCCCGCTACAGATAGCTCTCCTCACAACAACTCCCTCGCTCTTACATTTCCTAACCTTCTCTCAGGCATTGAGGGAATCTCCCACGAAACGCTCCCCTTCCATTCCTACGCTACTTATGTTCTTGCATTGACTTCAACTTCCAAAGCCCTTCGCCTAAAAGAAGAAAGAGACCCCTGTGGATTCCCCTTGGTATGCTTTCAAGCAGCCGGAAATAGCAGAGCCCTGCCACTAATTCAGTCATAGTTGGGACTATGGAGCGAGTGAAGAACCTGAGGTTGGTTTTTCTATTGTTTTTTATTTGAATTTCTGCTATAAATATTTTTATGTTTTGATCATGTGCCACTCTTTATTTGATATGCCTTTTTACACGCATTTGTTTCTTGCTTTTTCAGACCGTTAGTTGAATAGTTGTGGCTTCTAACCTTGAAGAGTAAAGTGCGAGTGGTATGGTTTTTAAGACTTACATGTTGTACTTTTGGTTGGGATTTAGGTTTCCACGACGAATGTCGCCCCCACGACGAATGTCGCCCCCACGACGAATGTCGCCCCCACGACGAATGTCGCCCCCACGACGAATGTCTCCCCCACGACGAATGTCGCCCCCACGACGAATGTCGCCCCCACGACGGATGTCGCCACCACGACGGATGTCGCCACCACGACGGAGGACGCCACCACGACGGAGGACGTCCCCTCGACAAATGACGCACCCACGACGAATGTCGCACCCACGACGAATGTCGCACACACGATGAATATTGCCCGCACGGGGTCCCCCGTGCACGACTGCTTGTATATATATATATAAATATATATATATTATAGATAAACTTATTGACGCATTTGAAGCCTGGATTAGAACCAAAAAGAAAATAACAGTTGTCCGATCAAGAGTTGGAGGGCTGCAAACAGCGAATTAGTCAAAAACCAGCTCCCTGGAACCCACTGAAATCCCGAAATCGCTGAAATCCCACTGCTGGGGTGATTTCTCGCATAGTCCCTGTCTGCCTTTGCCGGCGGCGGAGGAGCCGCCAGCGGCCTGCCCAGAGCACCCCAGGGGGTTTGCCCGACTCCCGTGAACCCACCAAGAGTTGTCCGGCGGCGACAGTACTTGCCGCACGACAGTACATTGCCCACACCTATGGCCCGCGCGACAGTACTTCTCCCCCCTACTGTCACGTGACAGCACTTCATCTGACGTGGTGTAAATTATTTTGTTTATAGTTTATACAATTAATTTATCAATATTTTAATTATAATTAATTGTTAAAAGAATTCTAAACACTTTTAAAAACCGGCGGCGTGGGGAAGCATGAGTTCCGGCCGGGTATCAGATTTCCTGATTTCCAAAGAGTTAAGGCGGGAAGCGTGAGTTCGGGAGGGCGAGATGGGTGGCATCGGGATTTTCTTGTAGCGTGGGAGGCTAGTTTTTGGATAAATCCTTATGTCCAGACCAAATTATCTTGATCTAAAGGCTGAGATTAGTTTGATGGTTTGTGGATAAATCCTTATGTGCAAACCAAATTATCTTTATAGATAGTATATATAGATATATAATGGATATAAAATCTGACGGAAATAGGTACATAAAAAATACAGACAATACATTCAGCACCAATATTTAAGAAGAGAAAGAACTAAATATTTTTAAAAAGGTATTAGTATGAGAAATTGATTTGGGCATTTTGACAAACAACAAAAGGGCCCTCCTGGAAGATACTTGAATAAAGGCCAAAAAATGCTTGTGTGGTAGAAATTGTCCAATTAAAGACGTGATTATTAATTGGATCTTCATTAGTATGAGTTAATAATCAGTTCAGTTAAAATTTTGTTAAGTGTTCACCCCATGAATTTGTTCATCGGTAGGAGTTATAACTGTATGAAGTGCATAAATCTGATATGTGGGCCTCTGTTTCAGAAGTTTTTTTGCAAGAAAAATGGAGGAATATAGAGTGACATAGGCTAACTCATTCATTGGAATAAAAGATATAAGTAGTTGAGGAGCGCATGAATTTTTCAGGGGTAGCGACTGTAAGAGGATAGAAAGAAAAAAACATGGTGGTCATAGGCAAACCTCTGGCAGCTGCAGAAGGATCTTGCTGGCTTTAGCAGGGTGGATCTGTGGGATTCAGCGGTGTTTCGCAGGAGAAATTGGATGAGGAGTCGTTGGTAGAAAACGGGGAGGCCGCGACACCAGAAGTCACGAGAGGTTAATCCCAGAAGGCTGTCAAAGAAGGCGTTGATGCGCGAGATTGGACGAAGTAGGAGATCGACAGTTTCACGTGAGGAGTTCTCCGGAGCAGGGCGAGGGATTCGGTGAAGAATTTGGGGAAGAATAGGCGGGGATTCGAGAAAAAAATTACTAAACCATGCGAAGTAATGTTGGGGAGATGGAGGGTGGCACGGGCGAGCCCTAGATTTTTAAAGTCACGAAGACACTTAAACAATTTTAAACTGCATTATATATATGATTAATGCTCAAATTAATTTTTATCACTAATAATTCATTGAGTAATTATATGGACAGCTTAAAATAGTCTATTGGCAAATCAATGAAACTAAATACCACTCCTATATTTTCTCCCCCTCATACGACTATTAACAGCCCCATTTATTTCTCGCGATGAAGAACCCTAGCCCACCTCCTTCGACGAAGACACTTTTGCCCGGCCCTCCAGAGATCGGCCTTTGCAGTGTTTCGCCGCTGCCCTTTTCTTCTTCCCCTACAACACTGTACAACACCACGCCTCCTACTTTATTGATGTTTATGGTGTCCATCCCTCCACCGAGGATGCTTTTTGTGTGGAAGGCGCTCGAAACATCCGGAGGAAAGTCTAAGTGGAACTTACTCCCCGTTGCCCCCAGCTAGGTATATATATGGCTAAACCTAGGGTTTAATACGCGCAAAGCCCCCAAGCTCGTTATTCGTCCGAATATACACTTACAATCTCCTCCTATATTCGTGACAAATAACGGTGACGTTTCGGGGTGCTGGAGTGTAGACAAAATAATAATCCAAACTAAGCAAAAACACTCAGGACAGATCATACTAATAAAGCAAAATAAATGTTTTGCCTAAACGGCAAACCATCACACAGATGCTGTCCAAAACATAGTCTGAATAATTATTACAAAACAAAGACATGAATTAAACGTTTGATGATTCTACTCATCTAGTAGATCATCGTCATCTATGTCCAGGTCTACAGCTCCTCCAAAATCTCCATCGTAGCCTGCAAGGAATTTCATGAGTCAGACTCTATGAATTCATAAACATATGCAGTAACATTTAAAGTAAACTAGCTCTTACTAAATGAGCTTAGCACTTCTAGCAACGGTGAAGTAACTCTGTCAGCATCTCATCCAGTCTAACTAGGACTAGTCATGTTACCTTACTCATTACGGATCACTATGTGCCTCACCAACACATGTGAGCACACATCACGTGCAACATTATCAAATGTGGAATAATGTGCTGTGACCAATAATGTTTAGATTAACATTTACAACGACTTTCAATTCTCAGTTGAATAACTCTTGAATCAACTTACAATGGGAGGACGTTAGGTTATCAAGTGTGGAATAACCAGCATCCAACCACCTTGGGTTTTCATCAAGAAATTATTTGCGGTTTTCAGTCTGTTACTATTTAGATGCTTGAATGTTAACAGTTATAGGCTCGTACGTATCAAAACATAAACTTTGGAGGAAAGTTTCATATTTCTATGAACTTTAATCTCATTTCCCCCGATGTTTTGATTGTGAGAGCTCGATTTAATCCTTTAGTAAGGGCGTCTGCAACATTATCTTTTGACCTCACATCAACGAGGTTCACAATCTCTTGACTCGTAAGGGAGGTCAACCAGGCTTGTTTCATCCGTACTTGCCTTCTTTTGCTATTGAACAACGTGTTCGTAGCAATCGTTTTAGTAGCCTGATTGTCGCAGTAAACTGCAACAGAACTCAGTTTCAGGCTCGACAGTGGAATGTCCATCACCAAATCTCTTATCCACTCTACTTCTTCACCAGCTGAAGCTAGAGCATAGAGTTCGGATTCCATAGATGAGAGTGCAATTCACGACTGTCTCTTGGACTTCCAGGCTACAGCTGCTCCTCCTAGTGTGAAGAAGAATCCACTAGTGGACTTGCTGTCGTTTATTTTTGAGCACCATGATGCATCAGAATATCCTTCCAGAACTGGAGGATGACCACTATAGCATAAAGCATACTGTCGGGTGTGCTTTAAGTATCGCATCAGCCTATCGAGGGCATCCCAATGGTCTTGGCCAGGATTGCTAGTGAACCTACTTAACATGCCGACCGTAAAGGCTATGTCAGGATCTCTCGTACAGACTAAAGGCATAGCGTACATGAGGCTACCAAGCAGTTTAGAATAATCTAACTGTCGAACCGCAGCTCCATTATTGGGCTTTAAGCGGTTAGAATAATCGTATGGTGTCTCAGCCGCTTTACGTTCACTGTATCCCCACGCGTCCAACATGGACTGGATGTAGTGGCTTTGACTTAGGGAAATGTCATGTTTTCCAAAGCTCACTTGCATACCTAGTATAGTGTCAACTACACCGAGGTCTTTAATGCTAAACGTCTGCATTAGTTCTGACTTAACGTCATCCACCACGGATTGATCAGAACCAAGAATCAGTATATCATCCACGTACAAGCATATTATGGCGACTTTGTCGGATCTATGACGTATGTAAAGACATTTGTCCGAGAGACTCGACAGGAATCCCATGTTCTTGACAGTATAGTCAAACTTCTCATGCCATAATTTTGGTGTTTGTTTCAATCCGTATAGCGACTTGAAAAGCTTACAGACCTTGTTTTCGTGGCCGTCTACAATGAAACCTTCAGGTTGACTCATGTAGATCTCTTCGGTCAGATCTTCGTTCAAGAACGCAGTCTTAACATCCATTTGATGAACTACAAAGTTCTCAATGGCCGACATAGCAAGAAGAACCCTAATGGTTGCTAAGTGACACACGGGTGAGTAGACATCAAAATAGTCTACTCCGCTTACTTGTGTGAAATCTTTAGCCACCAGGCGTGCTTTATACTGAGCTACGCTACCATTGAGATTTAGCTTCCTTTTCAGAACCCACTTGCACCCTACAGTTTTACCCCCTGTTAGCTTATCAACTAACATCCAGGTGTCGTTCTGAAGGAGAGAGTTCATCTCATCCTCAATAGCTTCTTTCCAGAGTAGGGAATCCCTTGATCTCATTGCTTCCGTAAAGGTAGATGAATCATCCTCAACGTGGTAAGTGACAAAATCACTACCGAAGGTTCTGGGGGTTCTCTCTCTCACTGAAGTCCTTCTAGACTCTAGTCCAGAGTTATCTACCAGAATGGAATAGGAGGTGCTCGGTACTGAGTCAGGATCTTCCTCAGTAATAGTTGCTTGCATACCTGGGATCGTTAGGTTCTTATCTTTGAGGAATTTATCCTCGAAGAACACTGCATCCCGAGATTCTATTATGATATTATGAGAAATATCAAGTAACCTATCTGCAGCACTATCTTCAGCACAACCTAAGTAGACACATGTATTGGTCCTAGGTCCAACCTTAGACCGTCTAGGGTCAGGAATCCTGATATAGGCTATACAGCCCCAGGTCTTAAGTCTAGTTATAGACGGGGGTCGCTTAAACTAAAGCTCGTAGGGTGTAACCTCTAACTTAGCATGAGGAACTTTATTCAGAATGTGATTCGCAGTCAAAACTGCTTCTCCCCAATAAGCGAAAGGCATGCCTGCAGTGAGCATCATAGAGTTCAACATCTCTGTTAACGTTCTATTCTTACGCTCGGCTATGTCGTTAGATTGGGGGGAGTAAGGAGTAATGGCTTCTGCTATGATGCTCTATGAAGCAAGGAAGCGTCTGAACTCACTGGACATATATTCTTCTCCTCTATCACTCCTAAATCTCTTTATTTTCATGCTTAATTGGTTTTCTACCCTGGTTTTGAAAAGACAAAAATTTTCAAATGCTTCGTCTTTAGTTTTAAGCAACGAAATATGACAAAACCTTGTGCAGTCATCTATGAACGTGATCATATACTTCCTTCCACCTCTAGTGACAAAACTCTTAAAGTCACAAATATCGGAATGTATAAGTTCAAGAGGTGTTGTGCTCCTAGTAACCGTGCCAAAAGGTTTCCTAGTGATCTTAGTCTGAGCACACACTTCACATTTTCCAAGAGGAGACTTAGTGTCTAATGTGATCTTGTGAGTTCTAGCGACTTGGAACATTTTTCTGTAGTTTACGTGTCCTAGTCTCTCATGTAGAGTACTGGGGCTAACTAAATTCAATTGAACTTGCTGCACTATCTCATTTGCTAGACTCAGACGGTACATCCTATTTTGGATGTAAACACATCCAAAGTAGTGAGAGTTAACTGACATAGTCACTCTACCGCTACAGAAGGTAATTGACATACCAGCATCACACAACAAACTAATAGACACTAAGTTAACAGATAAAGAAGGAATAAATTTTACGTTCTTTAAAATTAAAGACTTACCTGAGGAGAGCATCAGAGTTGTGTTCCCCACCTTCAATACGTCAGCTGTTCCTACATCTGCTACAGTCACTGATTCCTTTGCATTCTTCAGCCCTGTCAAGAGATTAGCATTGTTGCAAACATGGCACGTTGCCCCAGAATCCAGGAACCACTCTGTGCTGGCTTGCTCGTGTCCGACAATGGCAACAAAGTCGGATGGCTCAGCTTGGCTAACTAGATGGGCCTGGTTGCCCTCTTGTGGTGCCTTAGTTCTTTCCTTCCTCGGTAACTTGCATTCAGATGCACAGTATCCCCACTTGTTGTAGTTAAAACATTTACCCTTAAATTTCTTAGAGGGTCTACTCGGTCTTGCAACCTGAGGGCTACTACGAGACGGTTTGGTTTTGTGAGGGGGGAGGAGCACGCTTAGAGCTTGAAATCATGTTGGCAGCAGCCTTCTGCTTGCCAACAGCTTCCAAGGTGTGCTTTACCCTGTTCTCATCCTCAATACGTATGAAACGCTTGAGGTCACTCAGACCAACCTGCATCTTTTTGCGATACATTTCCGTTTTAAAATTGTACCACGAGAAGGGCAACTTATACACAATTGTGCCCGCAACAAAACTATCTGGCAGACTAATAGACTCACTATGCAGGGAATCAACCAAGTTTTCAAATTCTGATACCTGAGCGAGAATGGCTTTCTCCTCGTCGAAGCTGAAGGAGTGGAACTTGTCCACCAGATGAGCCTTGGAGAGGTCCTCCTCTTGCTTGAAGTGCTCCTCCAGTGCTTCCCAGATCTCCTTAGCAGACTGCATTTTGATGTAGTTCTTGGCTAGGCTGGAGGAGAGGCAGTTCAGCAGGTAATCCCTGCAGAAGTCCTCATCTTCTACCCAATGCGCCTCATCTTCAGTCCCAGCAACGTCAGCACGAGTAGACTTGATGGTGTAGAAGACGTTCAGGTATTTCATCCTGAACTGGGTGTTTAACTTCCAATCGTTGAACTCTGAGGCCGTGAACTTCTCCAATTTGTTCATAGGCACTGGAGAGGAGAAGTTGGAGTTCCTCATTGCTTCACAGGAAATAGGCAGAGAGTAGAGAGGATCTCCACTGGATCGGCAACCTTGCCGGAAGAGTCAAGGCAGCAGGGAAGAGGCGATCGTCGACTGGAAGAGGCGATCGACGATCGGGAAGAAGCGATCGACGACTGGGATAAAGCGATCGACAACTGAAAAAACGATCGTCGAACGCTGGGCGATCGTCGAACGGGAAAGCGCAATCGTCGAGCGCTGGACGATCGTCGAACGTCGACCGGGAATCGTTGAGCGTCGATCGGGGAACGATCGTCGAACGTCGACCGGGAATCGTCGAACGTCGACCGGGGAACGATCGTCGAACGTCGACCGGGAATCGTCGAACATCGACCGGGAAACGATCGTCGAACGTCGACCGGGAATCGCTAGGCGATCGTCGAACGGGCGATCGTCGAACGCGAACCCTGGTTCCGCGACGGGGAAGACGCGACGGCGAGCTCTTTGTTCAGCGGCGGCGAACGCGACGGCGAACCCAAGCAGGCGGCTTCAAGGGTGTGCGAAAGGCCCAGGAGCGATCGACGATTAGGATGCGGAGAACGGCGAACCCTTTGTTCCGCGAGAGCGAACGCGACAGCGAGCCCTTTGTAGGCGGCTTATAGAGCGACGACGTCGTTCTTCACTCCTTCGTTCTCCATCGACGAAGGAAGCAGGAAGCGGAGAAGAACAGTCGCGAAAAAAAGCCAATGAGAACGGCGGCGACTATCGGGAACGAAGGCGAACCCTAGAATCGCGAACGAGCGCCAGAGGGAACTGTTTCGAGAATGTGGAAGGCGCTCGAAACATCCGGAGGAAAGTCTAAGTGGAACTTACTCCCCGTTGCCCCCAGCTAGGTATATATATGGCTAAATCTAGCGTTTAATACGCGCAAAGCCCCCAAGCCCGTTATTCGTCCGAATATACACTTACATTTTGTGATGGAAGCCCCTAGAGCTCGATTCTCCTCCTCTCCTTCCTTCGAACAGAGATCAGCAGGGGATGACTTTGCGCTACCATTTTTGCAGAAAGCCACGCCCAACTCCATGGGCGATCAAGACTCCCAATTCGCGCCTAGGGCTGAGAAAGTACCTAATTTGCACCTCCTGCTTCGACGGGGAAGGCTAACTTAGCAGGTATAAAACCATAAAAAGCAAGTAATTCTTTCTTATTTCATTGCCCAATCATCATGATATGCAGTTATTAAAGATTTTGGTCTGACATTAACATTTTTGATCTGTCATTAACCGTGGACTGCCATTAAACAAATTTGGTTTGCTCATAACACCGCCCAATCATTATAATGATCGAATTTATGTCGGAAGATAAGTATTTTGTGACTAGCCTTATATTTCTTCACTAAATGTATATCTTTAGTGATCGAGATTATATTTTGTCACTAAAGACATGTTTTTAGTGACTGAGGTTATATTTTGTCACTAAAAGTATGTCTTTAGTGACAAAATGTATTCGATCACTAAAAACACTCATATACTGACGAAATTTATTTAGTCACTAAAAATCAGTTTTCTTGTAATGATGCAAGTCGTATGGGCTGTGATTTGTGCTCTTCCCCTTTTGACATAAATCGCACCGTTTGACCTAAATTTTAATGTCTGTTAACATTTTTGGCCAATAATAATTTGTGCGTAATCGATAATAGGCTGGTTTTACTCCCGAGTGTCCACTTGAACGAACATCATGGGCTTCTTGGACTAGTTGTTGTCATAAGGGGCATATTGGAATGTATAAAACCTCTTTGAAAAATAACATGTCAGCTGCTCTAGTCCAGTTTGAATTGGGCCTTGGGACTTGTTGTGGGGACCGGCTAATCCTTTTTGCTAAACGGTCTGTTTTACACCGCTCAGACAATTTTTCAAAATTTTTACATTTATTGTATGAACATTGTAGAATCTGTAAGTTGCGGGTGTTTTCGGGTAGCCGGGAGAGTGCGTCAGTTGCGGTGTTTAGTTGTCCTGGCTTGTATTCTATTTTGAAATCAAATCTCAGTAGTTTGGAAAGGAAACGTTGTTGGGTCGGGCTATTAAGAAGTTGGGTGGTCAAATGATGAAGTGTCTGATGATCTGTTCGTATGATAAAAGGACCCCTGAGTAGGTATTGTCGCCATTTTTCTAGGGCTGTGGAGATGGCTAGCAATTCTCTGTCGTAGGTGGACTTGTTATGGTCTTTAGTCGTTATTTTTTTGCTAAAATAAGCTAAGGGGTGATTGTTTTGAGATAATATGCCCCCCCAAGCCGCAGCCGGATGCGTCTGTCTCGATGGTAAATGGTTGGGTGAAGTCTGGTAGCGCTAATATTGGTGCCGACGTTTGATGTGCTTTAAGTGTTTTGAAGGCCTCTATAGCCTTATCATTCCATTTGAATCCGTCTTTTGTCAGTAAATCCGTGAGAGGTGTTGCAATCGTGGCGTAATGCTTAATGAAATGTCTATAATATCCTGACAGCCCTAAGAAGGATTTGAGTTGTTTGGGTGTTGTAGGTGTTGGCCAGTTGACAATTGTGGAAACCTTGTCCGGATGGGGACTAATTCCTGACGCTGTAATGACATGCCTTAAGAAGTCTATGGTGGTTGTCATAAATTGGCATTTGGTCAGTTTCATGTAGAAGGAATTGGCACGCAGTGTGGAGAATATGGTTTCTAAGTGATGTAGGTGGACGGGGAGGTACGTCTTTACTGTATATCAGGATGTCGTCAAAGAAAATCACAGCAAACTTTCGTAGGTACGCTTGGAACACTGCATTCATTAGGGACTGAAATGTTGTCGGGGCATTAGTAAGTCCAAAGGGCATTACTCGAAATTCGTATAATAATTATGGGGTGCGAAATGCGGTTTTGTGAATGTCCTTTGGATGCATCCCCACTTGGTGATAGTCGGATTGCAAGTCCAATTTAGAAAATAGAGTGGAGCCATGCAGTTTGTCAAATAACTCATCTGCCATTGGCATGGGAAACGTGTCTCATGTGGTCACCGCATTTAACGCTCAGTAGTTGACGCAAAATCTCCATGTGTCATCTTTTTTCTTTATTAAAAGGACGGGTGAGCTAAAAGACGAGGTGCCAGGTTTGGTTGTGTTGGGTCGTCGGAATGGTGGAGGTCCGTGAGGTGGGTTGGACGGTGTATGAAAAGAGTGGCGGGTAGCTTTCGTCTCGTCGAGTCATTGTTCCTCATATAGTTTGGCTAGATTAAAAGCCTCATCTAACGTGTACGGACGTTGGGTGATAACACTTCTTTGTATTGTTGGTTTTAATCCTGCAATTAATATAGAGCGTAATAGGTCGGGTGGTATTCCGTTTATCTTAATTGCTAAGTCTTCAAATTTATCTTTAAAAGTCATGACTGTGGTGTTTTATCGTAATAAGGTGATTTTAATCATGGGATCTTCGAATGCGGATGGGCCAAATCTTGTAACTAAAGCGAATTTAAATTCGTTCCAGTTATAATATGCCTCATCCGGATTCAATGATTCATACCATCTAGATGCTGGAGGGTCTAGATGCATTGCCACTATGGGCATATAAGAAGCGTATGGAGTGTTATAAAAACAAAAATAATGTTCGGCTTTCTTGACCCAATCTGATGGATCTCCATTTTCAAAACGCAGGAAGTGAAATTTTACCTGGCCGTACGGGTGGTATGATGTGCCTGAGGTGGTACCTTGGAAAGTTGGGGTGAGATGATTGCTTCCTTCCTTGTACAAACCGGTTGTGGCCTGTGCGTTGTTGAAATTCCAGGAATACTGTGGCGGAATCTGTCCCAAGGGCGCTTGTGCCGTGGGTGGGCCCTGATTGAGTAATAATGTTGGCGGCCCAACTGATGCCAATTGGGGCATCCGAGGGTTGGGTGTCAAACCGGTTGTACCGAAAGTAATGGGTAGTCCGGAGAATAGTTGGTGAGCCGGAGAGCAATTTCCAGGAGAATGGGAAGCAGGGGGCCTCGGATACCGAGGTTGAACCCTTGTGTCGTTCCGTAAAAATTGTGATATGGTGGTCCCGGGGGTGGGGGACGTTTCCATCAATGATGAACTGAGATGGATTCGTCATGCCTGAGGTGCCCAAGTTGTGTGGGGAAATGGTCGTGGTTGTCTTAGGGACTGTTATCCCGGTCAATGATGATGAGTGTCCCCCAAGACCCTCTGGCTGAGACCGAAGGGGATGGATCCCTCCATCGTGTGTGGTGAGTGGCGGGGTCTTCCATAATGAGCTAATCTTCTAGTGTAGTGCACGCAGGTCCTGTGCGGATTGTTCGGTAGAATGTTGAACCGTCCTTGTTATTTTCAGCATTTCGGCCTCCAATCGTGAGAAAGTTTGAGCCTAGTCCGCGTGCCGTTGATCTATTGTCTTCCATATTTCTTGTTGGCCGTGTTGGAAACGTGTGTGAGCTCTCCGCAGAAACTCAACTCCACAAACCAATTCCACTTGACTCCTCACTTCAACACCAGACTGCGAGACCGCCACCAAGCCGCGCGACCTCCCCCCTTTTGGCGAGTACTACCTAGCCCGAGCGAGCTCAGCAGCGAGACCCCCACGCGCGAGTACGCAAGTCGCAACCGCTTCTTCTCGCGGCGAGCTCAGACCGCGAGTACTTCCCTGAACCTCTCCTGCGAGATCACCAACCCGGCAAGCTGCGCTCTTCCCGCGAGTACAAGCCGCGAGCACCCCTCGCGGCGAGATCACCAAACTCAGCGAGAACTCAAACCGCGCGCCTAGAACTTCAAACCGCCGCGACCAAACCCAACTCGGCGAGATCAAACCGCGTGATCTCCCAAACCGACGAGAGCTCCAACTCGCCCGGCTTGCCCCTCTACCCGCTCGGCAAGGCCGCTTCCAAAACTCCCTTTGCGCTGCAGCGCTCTCTCTCTCACACGCTTGTAAACAATATGGGAGGATTTTTTCTCTATATTTCAGCCAGCAAAAATGTACAAGGGGGGCCTTTATATAGGCAAAGAAAAACTAGAAAAACTCTCTCATCATAAATACACACACTCTCTCATAATAAATGCTCACATAAACTAATATTAAATCCAAACTTTGACTTGTTGACTGGTCAAACAGTCAACCTCCAACAAACTCCCCCTCAAACTTGGCAGCACATGCCAAGTTTGCCTTTGAGCTTCAGGAACGTGTCTACCTTCAACGCCTTGGTGAAGATGTCCGCGACTTGCTCTCCGGTCGGGCAATACTTCACCTCCACTGTCTTCAACTCCACCTGCTCCCTTAGAAAATGATACCTTGTCTCGATATGTTTGCTACGTCCATGTAGCACGGGATTCTTCGCGAGCTGGATGGCCGACATGTTGTCCACCAACATAGTCGTTGGCCCATCCACTCCATGCTGCAAGCTCTCCAACAGATTCCTTAGCCAGATG
Source organism: Platanthera guangdongensis (assembly GCA_039583875.1). Taxonomy (NCBI): domain Eukaryota; kingdom Viridiplantae; phylum Streptophyta; class Magnoliopsida; order Asparagales; family Orchidaceae; genus Platanthera; species Platanthera guangdongensis. The sequence goes on along the minus strand of CM077150.1, from coordinate 14,404,210 downwards.
GCTTGGCAGGTGCCAGCTGCTGCTGCAATATACTCAGCCTCGCAGGACGATAGAGCTATCGTTGCCTGCTTCTTCGAGTTCCAAGAGAACACCCCCGTTCCCATATTGAAAGCATACCCGGAAGTGCTCTTCCGATCGTTCACATCGCCTCCATAGTCACTGTCGGAGTATCCAACTAACTTCAGCTCCTCTCCAGTGGAGTACTTCAGCCCGTGACCTCTTGTCCCGTTGATGTACCTCAGGATCCTCTTCGCTGTCGTGAAGTGGTCTTCCTTTGGCTCCTTCATATGCCTGCTCACCACTCCGACCGCATACATGATGTCCGGTCGGGTGAAGGTAAGGTAGCGTAGACTGCCCACCAAACTCTTGAATAGGGTAGGATCCACCGCTCCTTCCTTAGAATCTTTCTTCAGCTTCAACCCTGGGTCAGCAGGAGTGGAGATAGGCTTGCTATCCTCCATCCTGAACTTCTTCAAGATTTCCTCTGCGTACTTCTTCTGGGATATGAAGATCCCATCTTCTCCCTGCTTCACTTCTACTCCCAGGAAGTAGCTTAACTCTCCCAAGTCGGTCATCTCAAATTCCTTCTTCATCATGTCCCGGAACTCCTCATACATAGCAGCATTGTTTCCCGTGAAAATCATGTCGTCCACGTAGAGGCACACAATCATCATGTTGCCCTCCTGGTCCACCTTGGTGTAGAGGGCGTGCTCATGCGGGCTCTTCTGATAGCCATGCTTTTGCAAGTAAGCATCTATCCTTCCGTTCCACGCTCTTGCCCTTTGCTTCAGCCCGTAGAGTGCTTTGTCTAACTTGCAGACTTTCCTCTCCTGCCCCTTCACAACGTACCCTGGAGGCTGCTCGATGTACACATCTTCCTCCAAGTACTCGTTCAAGTATGCCGAGACCACATCCATCTGCATGATTCTCCAACCATGGTGAGCCGCTAGCGCTATGATCAACCGGATGGTGTCAACTCGCGCTACGGGGGCAAACACTTCATCATAGTTCACGCCTTGGACCTGACGATAGCCCTTCACAACTAGTCTGGCCTTGTGCTTCTCCACTCCGCCATCCTTGTTCTTCTTTACTTTGTACACCCATTTCACCCCGAGGGGTTTCTGGCCTGCAGGAGGGTCGACCAACTTCCAGGTCTCGTTCTTCTTTATGGAAGCGATCTCCGCATCCATCGCCTTCCTCCAACTCTTCTCCTTGGCAGCTTCATCATAGGAGCACGGCTCGACATCTGCTAATAGACAATACAAAGAAAAATTGTTAAGTGCCGGTGTCGTCTCCTCATATATCTCATCCAGCCTCCGCATCCTGGGCTGAGGGCGGTTGTCCTTGCTCCCACTAGTGCTAGCTCCTCCAGGGCCGCTTCCACTCGTGCTTGCACCACTAGAGTAAGGGGTGAGAGCTCCCCCTGGACCTCCGCTTGGTGGTGATGGTGGCTCCGCTCCACCCATCTCCGCTTCAGCCTCTCCTCCACCTTCTTCTTCATCATCCTCGAAAAACATCCCCTTGATGTTCTTCACCGCTTCATCCCAGCTCCAGCAGCTTCCTTCTTCAAACACCACGTCCCTTGAGATGATAGCTTTCTCCGTCTCAGGATTGTATAACTTGTAAGCCTTGCTCTCAGGAGCGTAGCCCACAAAAATACACTTCTCACTTCGGTCGTCCAGCTTCTTCCTCCTTTGGTCCGGGACGTGGGCATAGGCCACACACCCGAAGACCCTCAGGTGCTTCACACTTGGCTTCCAGCCACTCCAAGCCTCAAACGGTGTCTTGAACTTCACACTCTTGGTAGGGCACCGATTCAGCACGTACACAGCCACCTGCACTGCTTCCGCCCAGAACTTTTTCGGTAGTCCCTTACCTTTCACCATGCTCTGTGCCATGTTCATGATTGTGAGATTATTCCTTTCTGCCACGCCATTCTGCTGAGGCGAGTATGCCGCCGTCAGCTGATGAGAGATCCCCCATTGCTTACAGTACTCATCAAACAGCCTAGAGGTGTACTCTCCACCCCTATCCGTTCTGAGCACCTTCAGCGGTTGACTACTCTCCTTCTCAGCCATCGCCCGGAACTCCTTGAACTTCTCCAGCGCCTCAGCCTTCTCCTTCAGAAAATACACCCAACACTTTCTGCTGAAGTCGTCGGTGAATGTGATGTAGTACTTGTTTCCACCGATTGAAGTTGTTTCGAATGGACCAGCGATGTCCGAGTGAACCAACTCCAATGGCCTCGTCGCCCTTCGGGACTTGCCACCCTCAAATGTCTCTCTTCTCTGCTTCCCCTTGGTACGTGCCTCACAGACCCTATGAGGAGGTGTGATCATCGGCAGCCCTTCCACCATCTTTGATCCAGACAACAACTTCAGGCCTGTGAACCCCAGATGCCCCATCCGGTGGTGCCACAGCCAAGCTTCCTCTTCTTCATTCCTCGCGAGACATGCCGTTTCCTTTACATCCATGCTCAAAGTGAAGAGACGGTTCGCCGTCATCTTTACCTTCACTACTTCTTTCCCATGACCGTCCTTCATGGCTAGGGTGCCATCCCGCAACAAGACCCGGTAGCCCTTCTCCACCAGCTGCCCAAGGCTTAGGATGTTACTCCTCAAACCCGGCACATAAAAGACGTTGTTGATGAGAACCTCCTTCCCACTCAACACGACCGCCACAACTCCTCTTCCTTCCACTGCAATCTTTGAGGCGTCTCCGAAACTCACCTCACCACCATTTGGTTCAAGGCTCGTAAACAGCTCCCTCTCTCCGCACATGTGGTTGCTGGCTCCGGTGTCTAAGTACCACACTCCATTCCTTCCGCCTCCAGCACCTTGAACCGTAAGGAATATCATCGGGTCGCCTCCCGTGTTGCTCGTCTCCGCATAGTGGTTGGCCTCTCCTCCCTTCCGAGGAGCCCAACAATCGTAGCTCATGTGCCCAAACTTGCCACAGTTGTAGCATTGAGTCTGGGACATGTCTCTTCTACCTCCTCTTCCTTGGCCTCTGCCTTGGTCTCTTCCTCCTCTGTCTTGGCCTCTGCCTTGGCCTCTTCCTCTACCTCCGGCGTTCCATCCTTGGTTCTGCTCGAACTCCTTCTGGTGTGATTGACTTCTCCCTTGGTCTCTACTACCTCTTCCTCCTCTACCTCTTCCTTGGTAGCCACGTCCACGCTGGCCACCACCTCTTCCTGAGCTCTCTCCGAAGTTCAGCTGAGTCTGGAGCGTTTTTCCCAAGCTACTCGCTTCTTCATCATCTTGCACCATTCTGTACTCATGGGCTTGCAGTGAGCCTATCAATTCATCCGCCGTCATCACCGTGAGGTCCTTCGATTCTTCGATGGCCACCACCATGTGTCGGAACTTCTTTGACATAGAACGCAGGAGCTTCTCCATGAAGCTAACCTCGTCTATGGTCTCCCCATTTCTCTTCATCTCATTTGTGAGCGTCCGTAGACGGGTCACGTAGTCGCCAACCTTCTCCGACCCTTGCATCCTCATCATCTCATACTGGCCTCGGAGGGATTGCAACTTAACTTTCTTGGCCTTGTCTACTCCCTGCATGGAGCGCTGCAAGATCTCCCATGCCTCCTTCGAAGTCTCGGCGTCCGAGATCTTTTCAAATGTAGCTTCGTCTACCCCTTGGTACAAAATGAACAAAGCCTTCTTGTCCCTCTTCTTAGCTTCTCTCAGCGCTGTCCTCTGTGCGTTTGTCAACGCGGCTTCTGCTTCGGCAGTCAGCGCCTCCACACCATCCTCTACTACCTCCCACAACTCCTTGGAGGCTAGTAGTACCCTCATCTGGATGCTCCAGTTCCCATAGTTGGTCTTCGTCAACTTGGGGACTTGCCCCGGCATTCCACTTCCCATCTCCATCTCTTCTTATCACAAGACCTTCCGAGCAAACTCCCAGGGGATTGAACCTGGCTCTGATACCACTTGTTGGAAACGTGTGTGAGCTCTCCGCAGAAACTCAACTCCACAAACCAATTCCACTTGACTCCTCACTTCAACACCAGACTGCGAGACCGCCACCAAGCCGCGCGACCTCCCCCCTTTTGGCGAGTACTACCTAGCCCGAGCGAGCTCAGCAGCGAGACCCCCACGCGCGAGTACGCAAGCCGCAACCGCTTCTTCTCGCGGCGAGCTCAGACCGCGAGTACTTCCCTGAACCTCTCCTGCGAGATCACCAACCCGGCAAGCTGCGCTCCTCCCGCGAGTACAAGCCGCGAGCACCCCTCGCGGCGAGATCACCAAACTCAGCGAGAACTCAAACCGCGCGCCTAGAACTTCAAACCGCCGCGACCAAACCCAACTCGGCGAGATCAAACCGCGTGATCTCCCAAACCGGCGAGAGCTCCAACTCGCCCGGCTTGCCCCTCTACCCGCTCGGCAAGGCCGCTTCCAAAACTCCCTTTGCGCTGCAGCGCTCTCTCTCTCACACGCTTGTAAACAAGATGGGAGGATTTTTTTCTCTATATTTCAGCCAGCAAAAATGTACAGGGGGGGGGCCTTTATATAGGCAAAGGAAAACTAGAAAAACTCTCTCATCATAAATACACACACTCTCTCATAATAAATGCTCACATAAACTAATATTAAATCCAAACTTTGACTTGTTGACTGATCAAACAGTCAACCTCCAACAGGCCGGTGGATAAATCCTTGAGCCGTGTAGTCGGTGGTGGTTTTGCGCCCGCCATGGCGAGAGACTCAACGATAGCACCAATGTAGCCTCTTCGGCGAAGATCCGGCGAGTATACGTTACGAATAATAAGAAAACAAACTTAAACTTTATTAAGAATAAAACTTCAATGGTTTATACAAACAAAGAGTACTTATTTATACTAATGTTATTTGACTGTTATTCAATAAGACCGTTGCAGGCATACTAATAAAAGCGGAAATACTAAATACGGTTGTTGCCTAGCTTGGCAGATCCACGTGTCGTCTTGATACTTCTTCCTTCGTATTATTCGGATTGTTGACGTGGCTCGATCCTGCCCGTTTCTTCTGTCTGGATGTTGGGTTCGATCCTAGCCACTGCTGGTCTGCTTTCAGCTATTACAGTACCCCACGCCCAAAAAAATTGGTGGTCGCCATAAAGCAAAACCAAACAATATTAAAAAAAGAAGAAAATCCTTGATAAATAATTTGAACGGAAGCATAAATTTTTATCCTCTAGGTTGGTTGGGGCTTGCAGATTCTCCATAGGGATTCTCTAGAATTCGTGTTCCAGGGTCGTATATTCTGCGACAACGATCGCTGAACGAGCATACCAGACGGGCTACAACTTCCTTAAAGAACATGGAAGCCACCTGCAACAAAATGGCAATTCTTAATTATTCAGAACAACAGCATGTGACCCTAAACTCTAGAAATATTTGTGCTCAAGAGAATAAACTGTGGTTATGACAGATGGATCAGAATAGTACTTCAAAAGAAAATTTGATGATGAATCTGAATTGCAGTTGATGTTCTTGACACAATAATTGGGCTGCGATCACAAGAGTACTCCTCAAATGTTTTAATACCCACATAAAACTACGGCAATGTTATAAGCATTCCTATAATGGCTAAACGTAGTCTAATGAATTTAAGTGTTTTTAGAACTACAAATAGCTGTTTGAGGTGTGTTTTAAGACTGCAAATAGCCTCCGTAGGACTGCTAATAACAACACTTTCAAAGTATTGTGCATATGTTTTATTGCTCCTAAACTCTTTTAAACTTACTATGCCAAAGGCAGCTCATCTTACATGGCTATGGTTCAGTATGAGACAACTATGGCGATGGAGCGAGCAATGGTTGCATGAAACTGTGATGGTAAAGATAGTGGTGGCTATTTATCCATGTTTTAAACTTTTAAGACAACATTTCTAACCCAAGGTCTACAATCTAGATATGGGAGTTCATGGCCTAACGTTTGACCACCACTACAACAAAGTCGTTTTATGGCGACATTTTTTTATGCCTTTAGTGGCGATTTCAAAGCGTCGCGATAGTTTTTGTAATGTTTATAGAAACGTCACTAAATCGTCACGATTGCGCATGTCGCAATAGCCAAAACATTATTTTGGGAAAATAGCATTTGTGATTAATTACAACACCTATCCAAACACTATATGCAAGCATACCTCATCATCATCTGTATATCTATTTAATAAATATTCCTCCCATTGATTTCCATTAGAGCTACATGAGACGTTTGCCAGTAGTATGGAGCATTATGGCTCAAAATGAGCCCAATATATTAGTAGTAAATGTATTATTTAGGGTTTAGGGTTAAGCGCTATCGAATTATTTATACGTCAAAAATGGTGTTCAGACAGGCAAGAAAAAGGGTGGTGGAATGCATAAAATATTTTTTTGATTGGAAGATGAGAAGAATGACATGATAGCTAATTTGTTTAATTAATATTTGTGGTGGTGGAATGCATAAATTTAGTTGAGATAACTGCAATCAATTTTGATCTCCCCAAGTCCACATTCTTTACTCATTGATTTTTTTTGAATCTTTGAAAGAACATAGTTATCTTCGGCGTGACATCTTCTTTACTCAACACTTATAATTTTGTTGAATTTGATAGTGTCATATTTATTACACCCTAAAAATACACGTGATAAAAGTGGGTCAATAAGCTCTTCAAGACAATAATATGTTAAGTTGTATATTAACTTTTATATAGATATGTGTACTAAATATATAAATATTCTATTTATTGGATTTCTTATTAGTGTCCTCGCACACATAAAATATGTTGTTATGTAACATCATTATTTTTAAACACACACACACATACAATTTGAGGAAAGCAATATCAGTCACCTTAATTCATTATTCTTTATGAATTATTTGAATATTAGGAACTTTAATGGGGTTGACCCCAATTTATAGGAATTTTGAGCTGTAAATGGCCGGAATTCCTGCTTTCCCAACTAACAAAGTGGGAAGTTACAGGCTGAAACCGCAATATACTTGATCTGCGCACTCGGTCTGCGCAGCAACCATCACGCATGGGATCCCAACCCCCGCAAGGTATCCCGTGATCTGGCCCCCCGCTTGGCCACACGTCGGCCTCGACTGCCCTTGGCCTCCCGTAGATTGGGAGGCCGCCCGTAAGGGGCTCGAACCTGTTACCTAGGCAAACGAAGTTAGCCCGAAAGAAGACAAGAGGCCTGAAGCGAACAGATTTCTCAGCCGCCGACGAAGTCCCCGGTCGTCTGCAAGACGCAGAAGCAGGCGACAAGTCCCAAAGTTGCCACGGGTGTGCAGAGATCCTATAAGAGTGTAGATAACCCGTGTCGCTTAGAACTCTCCCCAACTCTTCATCTCTCAAAGTGTAATGAGGAGCGGCCTGTAACTCTCACCTTTACCTAAACAACCTTATAACGAACTCAAAAATAGTGGAAGTTAGGTCGATAGTGAATCGACCACGTAGTTTTCCACCCCGAATGTGGGTTTTCCACGTAATCAAATCTCATTTGCATTGATTTGAGAACTCTTGATTGTTTGCACACTTGACCATTAGGCGGGCTAAGATGGTTCAAGAGGCCCGATCTACCCGAAACTTCGAGCAGACTGCAACAAGTTTCAATGAATCTGGAAACATATATATGCTTCCATATACTACAAAATTGTGAATCTACCAATGAGACATTGCATTCCAAGCTCACTCTGGCCTACACACCACTTCGCGCTTATTGTAAAGGATCTGAGAGCTATTTAGTTTCTAGTTAATAAGAGCTCTCGAGAATATCTCTGATGCTTAAAGTTGATCGTCTCATCTGTTAATCATATGCCTCGTATCTTAACCAAAAGGCAATGATTGACATTGAAATATATAGAATGTTATATAAACTCTTTGTAGTTCTAAGGCTTGGGTAATTCGGAAATCTGAAAATTAAACCGTCCATCTGTTCTTGATTTAGTGAAAAATGGACTGTTGTTGTTCATGGACGTAACTTATCTTGAGGTGAACCGCATAAATTTATGTCTTTTGTATTGTGATTTTCTGTTTGTTTGATCTTTCTACTCGAGTTTCTTCTATGTGAAAAATGGACAAATAGCTAAATAAACTGCAAACTTTATTGCTTCAAAAAGATAAATATTACATAGGTATGCCCACTTATTTATAGAAATCAGGGAAGGTGAGAGAATACAATACACGATGTGGGACTAAATACAAGCCGAGTGGTCTACGCGGTTTGACATGGTCAAACCTCCTACTATACAAATAATAAAACAGTCGGCTTCTAACAAGCCACAACCCCCAGAATAGACCGCTGGAACAAAGTTCCAGACCGCAGTTGCGGCTATCCACCAGACCGCATCTGCTGCAAGCTATCGGACTACAACTGTGGGTTGCCACCAGACCACAGTTTCGGCTAACAACATGTTCGCTGTTGCGCTTCAATCAGACTGATGCGTCTTTCTGATAGACCGTTGACGCTACCCATTGTCAGACCACTGCAGCTGCAATCAGCCCGCCATCACGACTTTCTGCCAGACCACTGCTGCTTTAATCAAACCGCTGTGGTTAACCTCTAGACAGCTACTGCTGTTGTCCACTTGACCACAAGCCGAGGTTTATCACCAGACCGCCGGACCAAACCGCTAGGTCGCTGGAACAATCAGACCGCTGCTGTTAGAGTCCAGCTCGCTTGGTCTCTACAATCTTCAACATTCTACAACATCGTCAACTTCTCCACCCTAGTTATTTGGGTAAGAGTCAATTACGTATATTTTACACCATTAAAATGTTGGAAAAAGAGAATTATTAAATATGAGTGTTTATATCAGCAGCCCGACTATGGATATTGGCAGCCCAATTATAATACCAGTCTAGCAAATCGATAATGACAGCTCATTGGCTGTTAGCAGTTCCATTTTTTTAAAAAAAACTATATAATCACTATAGATTAAGCAAAACCTATATAAAATAAAGATCATAATTTTTTTCAACAACTTAATCGACCAAAATATAATGCAAAAATTCAATATTTTTTAAAACACAAAATAGTCAAAATCATGTCTTCGTGGTGATCCGCATGTGAGTTTGATATTGTCTGAAGATTCAGGATAAGGCTTCATTTTCTTTGCTAAATTTTGTCTTAGAGGACATACACGTTTGATGTTTTTTTGTTTGAGTTATACACTGTGAATTGCAATTTGAGAAAATGTGGATTGTTCAGTTGGCTTTTAGGGTATAGTTCCCCTAGATTTAATTCGTATGCACTTCTTTCTTTCAGGTTATTTTCTATAAGCTTCTGAAAATAGGCCAGATACTGCAAATTGATCATTGTAGATCATTGTTATATTGCATTAAAATATTGATCATTGTTATATTGTAGTTTTCTGGAAGTCCATTTGGCCAGGTACAATTGGTTATTTTTATTGTTATGCCACTACAAATTTCTTTTTATGTGAATTTCATTTAATACACATTATCCTTTCTTTCCATGTTGATGTTTATGGGCTTCTTATTTTATCCAAGTAATTGCATCATGATGCCAAAATGCTAGTTCATTCATGTTGAGTTTACTATATGCCAGATACTGCATTCTTGAATGTCTCATAGTTTTGTAGTCTTGTAGATGATTTTATTTTCTTCACTGTTCAAGAACATGATTTATTTCTAGAATTTAACAAATCTTTATTTATTCAGATATTATGAGTTTAGTAGAGAACTATAGTGACTCGTCATCCTCACCGTGGAGGATGATGAATTCATAAATCCCCCCGCAAATGCAATCATCACTGATCTTAATGTTAGAGATGTGGAAGTAGCGACCATCTCCACTGTCCCCACTACCACTGAGCCTTCATTAGGACAACAATCTGCTGAAGTTGAGAAGGACAACAAAGGAAAAAAGAAAAAGAAGTGAAGTGTGGGAGCACTTCTAGGTTGAAAAAATGAAGGATAGAAGTGGAAATATTATCTCCAAATGGCAATGCAAACATTGCTTCAAAACCTACAAGTACCAATCGTCTGGATCCACTTCAAATTGTGCAAGACATATTAAAACTTGCTATAAGCTTATACAAGTTAAGAAAAATTAAACTATGTTCAATCAAGAAAGAGTTAATATGGTAGAGGATGATATGCAAATGTCGCTCATTTGTGTGTCAGGATCTTATGATTCAGTTAGCATTAGGCAATTGCTGGCCAAGTTCATAATTACTGCTGAACTCTCATTCTCAATAGTTGAGCAACCATTTTTCAATGTATACTCTAAAGCTCTAAATCCTAATCATATCAAAATTTCAAGGCATACAATGAAGAATGATTGTATGAAATTATATGATATTGAGAAAGACAAACTTCTGAAGGTTCTTAAAATGGTGGACAAAGTTGTACTTACTAGTGATTGTTGGACATCTAATTAATCTATTGGGTATTTATGTATTACTGTTCATTATAAAGATTTTGATTGGATGCTCCAACATTCAATTATAAATTTCTTAGATCTTGATCCACCTCACAGCGGCCAAGTCATATATGATGCAATTCGGGAATCAATCCTACAATGGGGAATTCAAAAAAGCACTGCTAGGAGATACCCCAGATTTGATGTGTTCATTTTGGTTTTAACTGAGTTTTGTTAAAGTTTTTCTGCTTTAATGCTAGTCTTTTTTCCTTGCAAATATATTTCTTTTTGTTGGAGACCACATATTATAGGTTTTGGCACCCTTGATTAACTGCAAGCTGAAGTTAATTGTGTCATGTTCCTTTGGAGCAGATTTTAAACGAAACATGAATAAGAGCACTGATTGGGTAATGAGTTCCTCTCTTAGATTTTATTTCAATATTAATTTTTTCGTGTAGCATCATTTAAATATGGGGTAGAGTGTACTTGACATCACGTAGTAAATCTCTTATCCAAATTTTATTTTATTACTCCCTGTTTTTATTTTTAGATTATACTTTTTATGTTAGTTGATTTGCTTCAGCATTTAACATATTTTTATAAGGTTTTTTGTGGTGTGAAGATCAGCCATAATCTATATTTGTTGAGTTTTTAGGATACTCACGCTCCGTTTGGCGCAGTTGTTATGAACCGACGTTTGTGGACACCCGACCTCACCTAAGGAACTTCATCCACTTTTATGTTCAAATCTAGTTTTCTTTTCTTATTGGTGGTCATAATTGTTGTCATGCTAGACATACATCATATGACGGTGGCGTTTTTGTCCATACATCTTATGACGGTGGCGTTTTTGTCCATACATCTTATGACGGTGGCATTGTCATGCTAGACATACATCTTATGACGGTGGTTTTTAGATTTTGATTTTGGCTATTCTCTTGTTGTAAAGTAATATCAATTCAATTTTTCCTTTACTATATTAGTGCTGATAAAGGCTTGAGTGTTGTTGTTGTAGTTTATTAATGTATATTAATGTTTCATTCACATATTTGACTTTGCAGATATGAAGTTGTCTTTTATAGCGCACTTGCTTTACTACTCATGGGGTGCCTGGATTTTGGTGTTTAAAATTGTTTTGGAGTCATGGAGTTTGGTCTAATGTGGACTTTGATGAATTTTTATTGGACTTTTACTGGACTATTATGGACTTTTATTTGAATGTTTATGAAATTTAATTGGACTTGTGTTTTTTGAACTGTTTATTTGTAGTTTTGTAATATTTTTGGCCAAATGCTTTGATATGAAAACTAGTGTTGATGCAGGTGTGAGTTATACTTTAATATAAAAGTAGTTTTGTTATATATTTGGTCAAATATTTTTATTGCACCTTGATTCCGATTGGACCTCCAACATATGGAGAGACAAGCGACGAAGGTTCCTTATGTAGCAGTTCTGAGTTATATAGATAAAAAGAAGGCATTGGAATCTTCTGATTCCTAGTATCATACTATCATCTGACTCACTTGAGTGTGAACTCATTTTGCAAAATTTTCTTACCTTGTTATTTTGGAAATAATTATTCCGGAATGTATAAATAATAAATATTATCATATTTTTTGTATAAAAAAATTTCAATGCAATGTATGAAGTATCTTATATTTATTGTGATTTATAAAATATTTTTTAATTATGCTCTATAGTTCATTAAAAAAATTTAATCAACACTACAATTTTTAAAACTTTAAAATTTAAATGTATATTAAATTATTTTTTATAAAAAAATAATTAATTTCGAGCCGACTCGAAATTGATTCGAGCTGGCTTGAAATCGAATCGATTTCGAGTCGAGCCGGGTCGGCTCGAAATCAATTTTGAGTTCGAGTTGATTTCGAGCCGACTTCGAGTCAAAAATTTCGATTTCAAGCCGAGCCCAAATCGCTCGAACTCGACTCGATATCAGCCCTAGAGGAGTTTATGTTTTTACTTTTTTTTCCATCAGTTGGCAGAGACTGCAGAAACTTCTCAGCAACCGCTGCTTCATCTTGGTGAGACAAACTACCATGTATTCTCTAATATATTTTATTCGTAGATTTTGAACATCATTTCAGCTGGTTTACTCCACTATTTCAGAAGCTGGCAGCAGCAAAACTACAGACAATTCAAGAGTGGTGAAACCAGCCTTGATGATCAGCAAAAATGCTGGGTCGTTAGAACCAGTGAGACTCTGCAGTACAAGCTCGAATCCATCACTAAATCTTAATTAAGATCCGGTTCATGGTTCATGCGGTCGTAACTGCTTGACAGGTGATCGTAACCGCTTGACAGGTGAAAAAAAATCCTCCCAAACGGAGCCTTAGAAAACCATACTATGGCTGGATAAGTGAAGATGAAGAAGAAAAGAAGACAAGCCAAGCACGATGAAACCCATAAGTGCAAAGGCTCCTTTAGATTCAGCTTCTCCGAGCTTCCAAAGGAGTTCGTCGGTCTCTATGGGACCTAGTCCAGCCGTTGTTGGCGGCCGGTGGCGAGGAAATGAAGCCTTGGGGCCGAAATCGTCAAGTGTTTCGGGTGAAATAGAGGGAGCACGAGGGGGCGAGAGTCTCGCCCCCCCCCCCAAGGAGTTCGCCGGCCTCTATAGTTGCGGCCGGCGATGAGAAATCGAGGGAACAGGGGAGAAAACGACGAGGGACACGGGAGGGCGCTAGAGTCAGGAAATAGGGTTTTAAGTGGGCTGGTATTAGTGAGCTTTATTTAGGCATTTTCTTTAATTTTAATGGGCTGCCAATAGCCATATAAGATCTACCAATATAAACATCCTTATATATTTACTCACATTATCATAAAATTTTACTTTTTGAGTTTAAATTTATGTTAATCTTAGTTGAGGTAGCTACGCCGTAGATTTACGGGTCAGGCACACGCCACATCAAGCCACTCCTAGCACGTGGCTGGGCATGGGTGCGTGCGCGACCTGCGGACATTTATGATGGTGTGTTTCAAATGGGTGGCATGATTTTGATTAGTTTAATTTACTTAGAATCTAGTTTGAATGATTCCTCTAAGCTTTGCATTTATTCTCATATGGTTTATTTGTTTGCTTGTGAATTATTCCAAGTTAACTCCTTCCCATTGATATTTTCAAACTTCTTCCCACTCTCCTGCTCTTTCTCTTGGAATTTTGTCTCCGCGTCTTGTAAGAAATGTTGTAAGAATAATTCATCAATTCATTGTCTCTCCCACGATCAAGTTGTACCCCCCCCCCCCCCCCCCACCCCCCCCCCCCCAGGCTTTAATATAGACATATTGCACCCTTCTGATTGAATATTTAGGGTGTAAGATGTCCATATTTAAGCATTTGATCGTCCAAGATGCAAGAATTAAATATTTATGTTGCAATGTGCAGAAACCTAGCTCCTAATTAGATAATGCTTAGTTCCAAAGTTCCATTTTATAATTTCATTTGTTGGCATTATAATTTCATTAGTTGGAGAATAAGAATCAAAGGGAATGGCCAGATAGACCAACATTCGACAATCATATTCAACTACAAAACATAAGCTTATCAGGAACCCTAGAAGCATGTCTTAATTAATTGTAATGCTAATTGAGCTCTAGTATGATTGAATTCGAAAGATTGATTCTGACATGTTTTTTCGTATAAAAAATGTCTACATTGAAATGTGAGGGAGCCAATTTACTAGCCCAATTGAAGAAAATTTCAAAAGAAAAAACTTTGATTAAGTTATCGTTGCAAAAGCGGTATGTTGTTAACTCATGCTCCGTCAAGTGTTAATCTATTTGGGCTATCTTTTGCAGGGGCGCACTTCAATTCAAGAGCGTAACGATTGATTGGTGAATTGGCCGGCGAAAATCTACAACGACTGTGCTCAGATTCCAACCATATTTTTGCGCCAAAATCATGGTTTCATGCCCATGGTAACATTCATCACATTTGCCTCAAGCATTGCATTATTACATTTTTTATGTTTATTAGCTTGCGGCATAGAATGAACATGTTGTATGATAACCGATGAAAGGCATTTCAAACTTAGAAGTATTGAATCTAAGAGTACAATGGAACAAGTAACAAAACTTTAAATTAAACTACATTTATCTCTAGACAGACTTTAATGTATCTTCGAAACTACGTTAATTAAAAGTATAAGTTCTTTAAAAGAGTTCTACTTTGTTAGTTTGAGCATATTTTTCTCTGTTTTGTTTTATGAAGAAAATAAACCTTATGTTTTGTTCATTTGAATAGCCTCCATAAGAAACATCAATCCCCAAAAACGTCAATTTATATTTGATTTCAATCGCATGGAGGGAGCTTCATTCAAGAACACGCTATATTTTCATATCACACCGCTCCATTTTCAACGGCAACTACTTACGCAAAGTAGTTAAACCTACTCTAATAGTTAAGGATTAGGAAAGACTTGGTGAAAGTCTCCTTGAGAGTCGAGAGGTGGTATTTTGTAGGCTCTTTTATTTTTACATTTTTATCTCTAAAATAATATTGCATTATTTTTTCTTCTTTTTAAAACTAGTCTTACGAGTGGAGCCCGGAAAAGTCCCACAGGACTCCGTCCGTGCGCCCCCAAAGCTTCTACGAACGGGCTAGCTCATTCGCAGCCAAGAACAATCATGCACGAGAATAGCCCCGCCCGTTTGTTTTGCACGGCCATATTTTCACCAACTCATTTATCTCTTTTTCTAGTGCTCACACAACCCATAGAGGCCACCACACCCTCCAGCGAAGGCAACTATGATGAACGACAATGAGGTGATGACAACTGGAGTGCGTGCATGCAATTGGACCTTTCTCTGCTTCCTCGGATGGCTCCATCAATGCATTCCACATACACATTCTCATCGCACGCCGATAGCCGGCCTCACTCTCCTCATCATGTGAGTATAGGTCTGAGCTTCTAGAGTATCGTCGGTGCACTTCCGTCGTGTTTTCGGCAATATGTTCTCTCCCACCTTTAAAAATGTATATTGTTCGCCTTCAAAACTGGCAAACGTCTATACTTTATATTCCCATTTCATATTTGCATACATTTGTTAACATCAATATTACGCTAGTACGAACTTCTTTCAGAGGGCTCGCATACATGTGATAGCATCAATATTATGCGAGCATGGTACACGCGGTAACGTTAATTTTGTTACAAACAGCTTCTTCTAGCTAGTAAGACTCGCATACACATGATAATATCATATTATGCAAAAATGACTATTCATTATATAAGTCTTGTCAGTTGTGCACACAAGATAACATCAATATACACTAGCATGAACACACAACATCAATATTATGAGAGCATTTCATAAGACTTGGATACATACAACAGCGTCAATATTATAGATAAGGATCCTCTTCATTTCAAGTGAAATGGAGGGGATTCATTTCACGGTCTAGATTGAATTCACATTAATCCGACCGGTTCATCATTTCTAATGTTTTTTTAGATTATTTTAATCAAAAAAACCTCCACCACAAGATTTCTTTCAAGGTTGTCTTATCCATTGGATGATGAAATGAATCCCCTCCATTTCACTTGAAATGGAGAGGATCCGGATCCCAATATTATATGTAAGTGTGGCTATTCATTATGTAAGACTTGCCATGTACACGCGATAGCATCAACATGGATAATTGTGATGGATTTTGAAAGAACTCAAGCATGAAAAGTAGTTTTGCATTGGAAGCACCGAGCGGCACACCTACAAGGGGTCCTTCCACGAGGAGTGCACGAAGAGGAATATGAATTACTCGTCACGCCCGAAAATAAGTGGTAAATAAAATGGAAGATAAATTAAAGGGAAAGACAAACCCTACTTTCCCTTATTGAACAATATAATAGTATGGATAGGGTCAATTTTATGTATTTTATACTTGATCATTATGAATATTCACATCATTTTTCAAGAAAAATAAAAATATTTTGAATAGGTACATACTCTTGCTTGACAAAGTCATACTCCAAAAGTTGAAAATTTATTAATGATGGGAATGAGATCCCTCTTAAGAAGGATGGGTGTGCACATAGCCACTCCCCCTATGATCTCCGTCAAAATTAGTGGGATCATGGGTTTGACCGCGAGCGATATCGCCGCGCCCGATCCCGTCACGCGCCGATCTCATGACATCCAAACCACCCAAATCCACCACCTCGTCGGCGTCGAGCGGTCGGCGATATCCCCGACGCTGGCCACCCCTCTCCGGCCACTGACGCGCGACCAAAGAGAGGGTCGGGCCGGTCACTCCTCCCTGGCCGCCGGGGCGCGGTCAAAGAGGGGCGGACCGGTCGCGCCTCCTTGGCCACTGGCACGGGGCCAAAGAGGGGGTCGGGCCGGCCGCCCCTCGTTGGCTGCTGGCGCATGGCCGAGGAGGCGGCCAAACCGGCCACCCCACTCCAGCCACCGGTGGGCGGCCAAAGAGGGGGTCGGGCCGGCCTCCCCTCGTTGGCTTCCGGTGCGTGGCCGAGGAGGCGGCCGAACCGGCCACCCCACTTCGGCCGCGGGCGTGTGTCCAACGAGGCGGCCGAGCCGGCCGCCGGCCGCTCCTGCTTGGTCGCTGCCTGCCTTCCCGGCTGTCGGCAGCGGCCTCCATCCTCGCCGGGAAGTTCGCCGGAGTGACCATCGTCCGTTCAGGGGAGCACCTCCTCGCCGCCCGATCATCTCGGGTCGATCCACGTCGTTCGATTCGCAGGTAACCACCCACTAACAGTCAGGTTAGTGGAGCAATTTTATTATTAAATTAATTGGCGTGTGGGTAGCAAATTTAATAATCCTAATATGTACCCTTAAATTATAACAAAAATATTTATGTTGGTGATTACGGTGTGCGGATAGCCGTGTAACCACCATAACCACCTTTTTAATGTTATAAAATGAGTCACAGGCCTGCTCATTTCTCACATTTTTCCTCCCAGCCTTCTTCTTACTCAGGCTGAAGCTCTGCCAAATTTCTTCTACGAGCAGCGCTCAAGCCGCCCCCGAGCCACATTCAAGTCATCTCCAAGCCGCGTTCGAGCCACCTTCAAATCGTCTGACGAAGCTCGATCCCTCCGCTTCTAGGAGGCCTTCGCGACTGCAAATTCATGTGCTCTTCTCCCGCGTTCAGTGTCAGGGTGACGTCCAGCAAAACCTATCGCAACGAAGTGTAATTTGTAACAAATGCCGAGCGCGACGACCTGTCGTCCGCCGGACACTAACTGTTCTCTCATCTTCAAATTGTAACGAGCAGCGGTCTGTCGCCCTCGATTCAACAAAAAAGTTGTAACGACAGGGAAATAGTGGACTTTGCTCGGTGCAGATCCAGACACGTGGTTTTTACCCAGTTGAGGGGTTTTTCCACGTTAAAACTTCATGCATCCTATCAACCCATCTCATTGACTGTGTGTGAGCTCGACTTTTCCGAAAGCTAAGACGGTCCAGTTTATTCCAATCCGACCGGAACGTCGAGTTAGGCTCCAACGAATAATAAAAAATTTGTTTCAATAGTATTTAATTCAATCTTGGTTGTGTTTAGTGTTTCCACTTCACTGGGAAAAATTTTAAATCAAAATGGAGGGAGTCTTTTCCTTGAAAAATGATGAAACATTCGTGTCTCTTTGTCATGTATATAAATAAATTCACTCATCATTATTATGCAAAAGAAACATAAGGTGAATATATGATTCGCACAAGCGCGTGCACACGCACGTGCACGTGCACGCGCGTGCACACACTTTGCACTGGACTAGATTTTGAATTCGAGGATCTAGCCATATGTTGTATCTTGGAGGAATTTGAGCATCGATTAAAAGTTATGCCACAAAATGGTGCAAATTTATAGAACATTATTCACATGTCTTATCAAGAATTGATTTCTAAACTAAACATTAAGATTCTGCCTTCTTGATTTCTCAATCTCTCTGTTTAATTTATAAGTTTAATTCAAAATTTTATTTTCAAGATCTCAATATTACATTATTAAAAAAAAATTCAAAATATATATATATACACACACACATATGAGTGACAGGCACGGGCCTCCGGCCCGATGGCTACGCGTCATAGTATCCGGCTGGCGACGGCGGGCTTCGCCCACCCCCCGACAGGCCCCCAGCAGCCGGCTCACCGTCCCCCGGCGGGCTTCGCCATGACTGCCTACTTTTTATAATTACTTTAAAAATAAATTTGATATTAATAATAATTAATTAAAATGAAAAATAATTAAAAAATAAAACATTTCATTGCATGCGAGTGAACAGTGGTGTGAGCACTGTTCACTCACCTACTTTTTAAATGTTTAATTATAATAAAATAATTTTTAAAAAATAAAATGATTTTTAAATAGATAATTAAAATGTAATAGGCTGGTGAACAGTGACATGAGCATTGTTCACCCGCCTGTTATAGTCTCACACCGTCTGTAAATTTGCACTTTTTTGGTTTAAATATTCTTTTCCGCACTGATTGTTTGAATTAGGCGCGCTGCCGGGCTGGCCGTCTTGGGGGTTGACGGACTGCGCTTAAAATCTGTGAACTATGTGGGCGGGCTTGTGGGCTGCGCTTAAATTAGCCGGACTAATTCCGCAGGCCTTAGCTGGTGTTGTTGCTAATCTCTTTTTGAAGTAACCTACGTAACTTTAGGACGTTTTTAGTAGGTTTAGGAGCCCTACAAAAAAGTGAAGAGAATGAGTGTGTTTGATCAGACGGTTGCTGAATATTGGATCTAAATCTGACGGTCATTATCACTCCAATAAATTTAAAATTCATGTCTTTCATACTTCCTTTATAGTGGAATATATATATATATATATATACTATCATCTTCGAACGGGCTCCGCCCGTTCTCGATGCGTCGTTGCGGGCTTCGCCCCCCCCCCCCCCCCAGCGCGCGTCGCCCCCTACCGCCCCCTCACGGACTCGATGCGTCGCATTTAAAGGATTTTAATAATTCTATTAATTTATAAAATTATAAATTATTATTAATATTAAATAAAAAAAGGAAAAAAACGCATCCCGCCCCGACCGCGCCCCTCACAGACTCGATGCGTCGTTGCGGGCTTCGCCCGCTTGGCATTCAGGCGGGCTTCGCCCGCCACCGCGCGAAGCACGCCCTTCCGCCGGTCAAATTATAAAAATCAATTATATAATTATAATTTAAAAATCATTTATTTGGTTGCGCCCGCCACAGGGAAGTTCACCCCCCGCCCAGCGGGAAGGTTTTGCCCGCCACCGCGAAGTCCGCACTTCCGCCGGCCAAATTATAATTATATAATTTAATACTAATTTTTTAATAAAAACAAAAAATTAAAAACATAAATAATATTAATTTATTTAATAAATACCAAAAAAATGAGAAAAAAATTAAAAACGAAACGCACTTCTGCGTCCGCCTCGCTGCCCCCCCCCGCCGCCGCCGGCGGAGGCGGGGGTGAGTCCGCGAGGGGTGGGAGGGGCGGGATCAGTGGCGGAACTAGGATTTTAAAGCCGCCGGGCACAATCTAAGTACCGTCCAAATCTCGGGGGGTGGTAGCGCACCTTGAGCGGGGGTCCCGTGGGGCAGCGCCCCAAAAATTTTTTTTGCGAATATATTTTTGTAAAAAAATTATTGAACACAATATTACAAAAGAAAAGTTTAGATCTGAAAAACTTACAATTCAACAAGATACTTTTCGTTGACACATGCTCTGAAAACGTGAAATAATAGTTTCTTTGTAATAGTATCGGCAACTTCTTTTTCAATGTAAGCAACCAAGCAATCATTCATCCATTCACCCCCCATTCTATTTCGCAGCCGATTCTTTATGATCTTCATTGCAGAAAACATTCTTTCACAGTACCTGTAGCAACTGGTAAGAGGCAAGCCAACTTCAACAATCTAAAACTAACTGATAGTGATTATCTTTTTTTAATTCAACCATTTTTTTCAGAAGATCACTAATTCCTTTAACATCAGAAAATGTGTCCGTTGATGTAGAGTGCATATCAAAAATATATATGTCAAGTTGTCCTTCAAGTAACTGCAAGCTCTATTGGCGTAAAATCATACGGATATAATGCAGCAAGATGAAGTAATTTTTGTTTATCATAAGAACTAAAATGATCCTTTGGGTCTAGACAAGCAACACATAAGAGTAATTCTGTGTTTACTTCATCAAAGCGATCATTTAACTCATTTAGCATCCAATCAAGCACTGCATTAAAAATTTCAATTCTGAAATAATGTTTATTTGTAATCTCACGTGCATTGCGTCTTGATCTACCTTGCTGAACAAACTTCTCTTCCATATTACAACTTCTATGTCATGTTTTCTACAGAAAGTTGAAACTTTCGTTCATAAATATTTCTCACTCGGCTTCATCATTTTTCATCTTCAATAATAATAGTTTTGATAATTTTACGAAATGCATAGCATTTACAATATCTTGATCTTTCTTCTGCAATGCTTGGATAGTTCATTTTTTTTTGACAAAATATTTTTCATCAAATGAATAACAATGCAAATTTGAAAGTCAAGATAACTTGAACAAGTGCGCTTGTCATTCCTCTTTGGTTTCCATCTGCCCCATCAACTATGATAATCTCCAGCACATCAACAATAGAAGAGAACATGCGAATAAAATTTAAAACTGTGTCATAATGTGACCCTCACCTCGTGTCACCAGCGCGTTTGAGCTCTAAGGTTGATTCAACCCCGTCCACTTTCCAAGTCCCCACATCCAAGCTCTGTAGCAACTCGATCAACTTCCAAGGCTCTAAGAGAATCACTGCGTTTGCAAGAGCCACCAACAACATTCATTACTGTGTTAATAAGTGTGAAAAGCTCAGCAATATCAGAATTTTTTTCTACAACGCTACCAGTACCATTGCGTTGTATTGTGAGTGTGCAAACAGTGAACATAGAAAGCGCAACTGTTCTCATTTAAATTAAAGCTTTTACCCCCTGAACTCTCCTTTCATATTGCTAGCACCATCATATCCCTGCCCATTGCAATTTAGAACTACTAAGACCATATCTCATAAATAAATGATCTATAGCTGTTTTAAGGATAACGCGGAAGTATCTGCTACATGAACAAACCCAAGAAGACGTTCTGTGATCGTGCCATTGGAACTAATATATCGTAAAACAATAGACATCTGCTCTTTTGTAGATACATCATGTGATTCATCCACTAAATTGTATAACAGTCTTCTCCAATTTCTTGAATAATTTTATTCGTTGTCTTTATTGCAATTGCTGAACTACATTTCTTTTTGAATCTTAGGCGATGTAAGTTGACAGTTTTGAGGAGCATTTTGTAACACAACTGAGTTGATGTCATTATTATGTATGTGATCAAGAAACTCCAAAAGCTCTAGAAAATTTCCTATGTGGTAGACTCTTTAGTCTCATCATGACCACGAAAGGACAATCCTTGTCGTAAAAGAAATCTAACGCAATCGATTGAAGCATATAAACGAGCGCATAATTCAAACTTTGTTGTTCATCTTGTCTTGCAAAAGCAATTTGAATACCTTGTTTTTGATTCATCAAAGACTCGCATAGTTTTTTAGAAGCATTGTGTGGAGTAGTGTGACTTCCGACATGTCTGTCAATACTGATTTATCTTTCAATTTCTGAAGCCTCTCGTGGTAAAAGGTAGGCTCACACCCCTTTGAGGAAAAATATAACAGTAAAGGCAAAATGTTGCATCTTTTTTTTTTGCTGTATTCTAAACCATCCCTTAAACTCGTTTAAACCAATTCTTATTAAAGCGTCGAGCTTTGTTTCCATTTCTATTTGGGGAAAACTTTCTAGATGAGGTTGACAAGGACCCTTTTGCAAATAATATCTTCGTATAAACTCTTGAATATTTGCATCGTAGGTTTGATAGGAAGTCTTAAGCCCGGGTCTGAAGGTAAATCTTCAATTTTGAACTCGTCTACGCGACTTTTTTACCAATGCAACTATCTCCTGCGAATCTAACGAACTTTGACATGTTCTTTTTTTTGAAAAAATTTCTCCATTGCACTAACTAAAACGCTGCATAAAATCAACGGGACATTACCGTTAGCACTTAGCACCTGATAAAAAAAGTATCTAATTTGATTGTCTGACCATAACAATTTAGCATGTACTGAATTTAAAACGGTGGCAAATCCTGACGGTACACGGGGCAATGCCCCTACGGCCAAGCGCGACCGTACCAGGCCCGTGAGGGAAATTCCTAAGGTTCTAAAATGTTTTCTGAATCTGGACTGATTTCGCAAATATGGAGTGAAGAAATTAGGAGCAAAAAACTGAAATCAGTCCAGATTCTGAAATGAACTAAGAATGAAGAACACTGAGCTTAGTTCATTTTTAGTTCATTCTAACAATGATCTAAGAATGACTAAATATGAAGTAAGAATGAAATTAGCTCATTCTGAGAATGACAAACAATGAATTAAAAAAAATAATGAGAGAATAAAACTAAAAAAAACATAGAATGAACTAAGAATGAAATAATAATGAACTCAAGATGAAGTAAAGATGAACTCAGAATGAACACGTTTGTTTTTGTCTGTTATAAAGAATGAACTTAGTTCATTTTTATTTCTTTCTAAGAATGGAATCAGAATGAACTATGAATAACATAGTTTTATTTTGAGTTATTTCTAACATGAACTACAGATGAAATTTAGTTCATCTTTAGTTTGTTCTAATAATCAACTATGAATGAACTGTATTATTAGCAAGGCATAACCAGACGCGCATCTTTGCCACAATCTTTGTAATGAATAGAAATGTAGCATGTTAGCTCTGATGGCATGTTAGAATTCAAGTATCCGCCCATGAGTAAATATCAGATAATACTTTTAGGGTTGTCAATGAACTGGCAAGGCACAGATAATGATAGACCTATAAAAAAATTATATGGCTAAACTAACCAAATAAGTTTGAAATTGATAAAGAATAACTGAGAAAATTATTAGGGATTTCATACTCACTAGCTCAAGCCCAAATATATCACAATGTTAGATCTTTCTTATGCATTTCTGGACTTCTAAGACACTTTGAAGAAGTCCAGATTTCTGGACTTCTCAAAGTCCAGAAATCTGGACTTCTTCAAAGTCCAGATTTCTGGATTTGAGAAGTCCAGATTTACTTAGTCCAGAAATCTGGACTTAGTCCAGAAATCTGGACTTTGAAGAAGTCCAGATTTCTGGACTTACGAAGTCCAGATTTCTGGACTTTGAGAAGTCCAGAAATCTAGACTTAGTCCAGAAATCTGGACTTCATCAAGTCCAGATTTCTGGACTTCATTCAAGTCCAGAAACTGGACTTTGAAGAAGTCCAGATTTCTGGACTTTGAGAAGTCCAGAAATCTGGACTTAGTCCAGAAATCTGAACTTAGTCCAGAAATCTGGACTTTGAAGAAGTCCAGATTTCTGGACTAAGTCCAGATTTCTGGACTTCTCAAAGTCCAAATTTCTGGACTAAGTCCAGATTTCTGGACTTCTCAAAGTCCAAATTTCTGACTAAACTCCAGAATTTGGGACTTCTCAAAGTCCAGATTTCTGGACTTTGAAGAAGTCCAGAAATCTGGACTTCTCAAAGTCCAGAAAAACAAAAAAAACAAAATTAACAGAAGAAGAAGAAGAAGAAGATACCTAGCAGCGGATCAGCGGAATCGCGGAGCGGGAATCACAGAATCGCGGCGGGATCAGCGGAATCGCGGAGCGAATCGCGGCTCAGCGGGATCGCGGCAGCGGGATCGCGGCAGCGGGATCAGCGGAATCGCGGCAGGCTAGGGCACGGAGCAGCAGCGGGATTTCTTCTCCCCGTGAACTCGTGAAGCAGCGGAAAATGCCGGGATCAGCGGGAGCAGGCTAGGGCACGGAGCAGCAGCGGGATTTCTTCTCCCCGTGAAGCAGCGGGATTTTAACATCGCGGAAACGCTCGGGCACGTGCCCGACCGTGCCCAGTCATAGATCCGCCCCTGGGCGGGATGGTATCGTGATTTTCTTCAGGATGAACAGTGCAGGGGCCTAGAATGTGGATATTAGCAGGCCAGATATTATAGATTCAATGGCCAGATTTAATTTCCTGGAGATCGGACGGTCCAGATCGCTTTCATGGTGTGCTTCAAATATGTCTATTGTATTATGTAATAAAGATACATATATATACTGATGGGTTCCTTCTTAATATTTTAAGTCGAATTAGAAAGGTTTTCGGTCAAAGACACAGGAGCAAGCAAACTCGGTCAGACGAGGCACACACAAAAAGTCACGCTCACCCCAAATGCCCAAAAACTCCCTAGAGGGGTACCAAACCTCACGCACCCATGCCAGAGCGTCGAGACAGCCCATGCGGAGAAGCGGCCTACGCTCACACAGTCGTGCAAGGTCACGCGGCCACGCAAGGACATACGGCCTCACAAGGCCGCGTGGTCGCGCCCAGCGTCACCGCACCCCGCGCGGCAGCGCCCAGGGAGCGTGACTGCGGCGGTCGGCGTCATCTCCGGCCGCCTCCAACGCCGCCAGCCACCTCCGGCCATCGCCCCCTCCGGGCACCTTGCTTGGAGCGCCCGAACTGCTAGGAGAGCACTCCCATCATTTCGGCGAAATTGACGATCCATGTGATCGAAACAGAACAATGACATTCATCAGCACAAATCACTCTTATGTGCAATTACAACTGTGACCCTCTAGAAAACTATAAATAGCTCCTCGGACCTTCATTTGAAGACAGACAATTGCAGAGGCAAGAAAGAGTTCTGAGGTTTTCCTGCAAGATCGTGAACTTAAGCCGATTCTCCGTTCGGAAATTCTGTCTGCTCCCCTCCTTGATCTAAGACTTCAACACGCTCCAAGTCACGTCAATCACCTCCGCGAGATCGCTCCCATCAAGACTCTGCATCAACGAGAGCGCTCCCTCCAGAAGATCCGTGAACTTGGAGAATTTTCCAGCCGAAACGCTTCCACCCAGGTTCCGCGAGTTCAGCAACATTTCAAGGCTGTAGCGCTTCCACCGAGGCTCTGATTACTTCGTGTTTTTATGATTTTTTTGTACTTTGCATTTATAACGGAGTAGCAGCCTGACGCACTCCGAGATCAAATCTTCAACTTTGTAAAACTCCAAGAAACTAGTGGATTTTGAGATGTACAGCTTCAGCCATGTGATTTTTCCCCCTTTCCGGATTTTCCACGTAAAAAATATCTCTTGTCATTTGATATGGTTCACTTTAACTGTTTGTGCGCCTGATCTGACTCTGAGTTAAGGCGGTCCGATTTCTCCGGACCTGAGAAAGACCGGACGACCCGCAACAAATATATTATTTGGCAGAATACATTAAAAAATCTCCAACAATTGTACTCCACTGTTTTGCTTCAACCACAAGAAGCAAGAATAAGAAATAGTCAAATAGCCTAATCAAATTTAAATACAATTTAAGCCAGCTGAGCCACTAGACCCAGCACTATATATACATCCCCTGCTTCTCCCTTCACAATGCACCAAACAAATTCCTGAAAGAAACAGAGCAAAAAAAATGGCAGCTTTCAGAGCAGGCATAGTTCTCTTCGCATTCCTTGCAGTGAGCCTCCGAGCTCTCGCCGGCGATCCCGACATCACCGCCGACTTCATCACTCCTCCCGGAGTAACTCCCGACGGCAACTTCTTCACCTTCCGAGGTCTGAACCGGGTCATCAGCGGCGGGCCGAGCGGCGTTCCCTTCAAGGGGACCAAACTAACTCAGGACGAATTCCCGGCGCTCGCCGGCCAGAGCGTCGGCCTCTCCGTTCTCCAATTCGCGCCGGGCCCCGGCGGCGTCAACCCGCCCCACACCCACCCCCGCTCCGCCGAGCTTCTGATCGTCATTCAAGGCGTGCTCAACGTCGGCTTCGTCGACTCCACCAACAAGCTTTTCAGCCAGACGCTATACGCCGGCGACGTCTTCGTCTTCCCCAAAGGCCTCGTTCATTTCCAGGTCAACGGCGACTCCAAGTATCCGGCGGTCGCCATATCCGCCTTCGGCAGCTCTAATGCCGGAACGATTTCGCTGCCGAAAAACATTTTCGGGAGCCAGATTCCGAACTCGGTGTTGGCGGAGTCCTTCAAAACGGATGCCGTCACCGTCGGTAAGCTTGTTTCGGCTATTTCGGGGTGATTTGTTAGTGGTGGGATTCTTAATTGCAGCCGTTGATGATGTTTTTATTATTATTATGAAGATTAATTTCTGTTCGAATAAAGCCGCAATAAATGAGGCGGTGTTCTATTGTCAGTTTTTTTGCCTTTGTTCCATAAATCTGCTGGGGAATGAGTTCCTCAGAGTAATATATTTGATGAAAAATGTCTCAATAAATTTTTGTTAGATTGTGAAGTTTGATCGTGTTGTTGGGTGAACTGGACGACACTAATCAAGATTTCGTATTTATTTAATTTTTTCAATGTTATAATGGGGTAGGCCTGTCCAAAAGGCCTGGGCCCAGTGGGCCGGCCCGAGCCCGGACCGGCGAAAGCCTATTTCAGCTCGGCCCGGGCCGAGACCGGGCTCAGAGCCCTTACAGGGCCCTGGTTTTGGGGCTAGCCCGGCCCGATGCCCAGCCCGGGCCGGGCCGGGCCGGGCCGGGCCGGGCTAAGCCCGAAAATCGGGCCGGACCGGGCCCGCAGGCCGGCCCGGACCTGTTGCTAACAGCTCTTAGAGCCGTTGGAACTGCAGCCAGCAAGGCTGCTGCAGCCCTGCTGGCTGCATTACTTTGGCCTAGGGCCTAAGCTTTTGCCTAGGCCCTAGGCCATATTAAAAAAAAAAATTTATTAAATTTTTTTTTATAACCCCCCCCCCCCCCTCTCTCTCTTCCACTCACTCTCTCTCTCTTCCACTCACTTTCTCTCTCTCGCTTCCACTCTCTCTCACTTACTCTCTCCTCTCTTACTCTCTTACTCTCTCTCGCTGCATGGCATCGTCCTGCTCAACGCCGGCGTCGTCGACTCAAAGCACGGCCGAAGTGATGGAGCATAATCGGAGGGCACCCGTCTGGGAGCATTTCGACAAGGTTAAAGTCGGCGACGAATTCAAGGCGCGGTGCAAGTTGTGCTCAAAGTTGCTAACTCTTACCGCCAACTCAACACTAGCGAGACACATTAAGTTCTGTTTTGCAAAGCAAGCTCCCGAGTCCAGTCAGGGACAAATATCAGCATTAGGACAAATTTGGACATACGATCAAGCAAGACAGCGAGACCTACAGGTGAAAAATGTCATCAGACGTGCGTTGTCATTCAGTCACTACGACAACGATGAGACGACGGAGTATATACACGAAGGGCTTCAGCCCAAATATCAACAGGTAAGTAGATCCACTATTAGACGCGGCGCACTTAAATTATATTTTGACTCAAAACAAGATTTAATAAAAATTTTTGAAACTTTCGAGGGACGTGTAAGTTTAACGAGTGACGTTTGGAGTAGTAGCGTAAGGGTAGAGTTATCTTATATTTGTATAACGGCTCATTGGATCGATCCCGTTTCATGGGATTTAAATAAGCGCGTAATATGTTTTGAAGGTTTTGAATTTCCGCACACGGGTAAGGCTATATATTCGGTAATTATTAAATGTTTGCGTGAATTTAAAATAAAAGATAAAATAATGAGTATTTCTTTTGATAACGCTAATCATAACAACACCGCAGTAGAGTGGTTAAAACGTGAATTAAAATCAATGCTCAATAGTGTGTTTTTTTACACTCGATGTGTGTGTCACGTTTTAAACTTAGTGGTACAAGATAGTTTAGAAGCTATGGAACCATATGTTGAGAAAATTCGTACTATGCTTAGATTTATTTATTGTACCAAACAGCGAAGTCAAGATTTTCAAAAATTTGTGATCGCACAAGGTCAAAAATATTTGAAACCTCAATTTGATATGCATGTAAGATGGAACTCCACATATAAAATGTTAAAAAGAGCGTTTTTCAACAAAAAACACTTCTTATGGAATATTACACTATGACAAATAATCATAATTTAACTGATAACGATTGGGACGTACTATTTCATTATATGGACTTATTAAAATGTTTTTATAGGGCGATTGTTTTTTTATCTGGTGTGTATTATCCCACTAGCTCGTTAGTAGTTGAAAATTTTGTAAATATCGCACAAAAACTTAACTATTTTAAGTAACACTCCGGATGGCTTCCTTTAATTGAAGTAATAGAAGAAAAATTTTTAAAATATTATAGAGAAATGTCTACTGCATTTTCATGCACCGCCTCTTTAAACTCGTTATTCGCTGTAGACGGCGTAGAAAATTTAATAGATGAAATCAACGTTAACTTAGACATAAATATAAGTTTCGATGACGTTGACGACGTTAGTACTACTAAATTTAATTTTATTTTTACCGAATGTTTTAATTATTACGACAACTTATATGGCTCACGACCCCGAGAAGAAATAACACAACCTAAGACAAAAGATTTTTTTACAACTAAAATTTTAGAATTAGCTTCCAGGAAAAAAACACACACATCGAGTAGTTTAAACGAATTAGGATTGTATACAAAAACGCAATTTCGTTATTTTATGACTACGAAGAGATCAAAAACTTCGATATCTTAAAGTGGTGGAAAGGTAAAGCTAATACCTATCCTATTTTGGCATATATGGCCCGTGATTTACTAACAATTCAAGCTAGTACAGTAGCTTAGGAGTCCGTTTTTTCTCTTAGTGGCAGGATTTTGAACACGCGTAGGATCCGACTAAATGAAGAATCACTCGAACTAATCTGCTACAAGAATTATTTGGATGCTACGAATAGGAAGCAACACATTTCAGCGTTGGATGAGAGCTCCGAGAAAATTGAAGAGCAGATGGACAACCTGAATTTGTAAAAAATGTAATTTTTTTTATTATCATTTAAAATTATAAGTTTCATTTTTTTTCTACTTTTATTTTTTAAAAGTGTAATTTTGTTTTTTAAAATTTCAATATTAATAAAAATTTTTATTCTAATTTTTATTTTAATTTTTTAATTTTTTAAGAGTTTTTTTTTCTTAAGAGGCCCGGCCCGGCCCGGCCTGGCCCGGGGGGCCGGCTCGGGCCCCTTCCCGGGGTCAAAGCTCGGCCCGCCCGAGCCCGATAAAGAAAGGGCCCGGGCTCGGCCCGGTTTGCAAAAGCCCGGGCCCGATCAGGCCCGGTCCGGGCCGCCGGATCGGGCCTGGGCAGTTCAAGGCTCGGGCGGGCGAAGAGGTTTTCAAATTTAAAATTAACGGGCGCCGTATTCCTTTGTTTTTTAAAATTTGAGAAAGAGGTGTATTTCCTTTTAATCATTTTTCATAGTGGATTTTCTGGACGCGGGTGATTGTAATTTTTTTCCCGATTTAGGAGTTTTGCACGTTAAAATTCATTCTGGTGTATTTTTTTCTTGCTATTTCTTTGCATTTCTTATGTGTTTCGTGGGCGTCGTATTTCCTAACATTTTTTCAGTTCATTTTGGTCCTTAGTCCTTCCCTTAGCTTCCTTTAATATTTTAAGGAAGAAGTTGGATTTAATTCTGTCCTTCAATGGATTATTTTTAGTATAAATGAATGAAAAAAATATTTTAGACAAAAATATTTAGGCTCATTTTAATTTGGCATGATGGCGGCCGTAAACGCATGAGTTAAACTGTCATTCATTAAAGATTATCTAACAAACATCATTTCTTTGAACATAAAAGTGGATGAAGTTTCTTAGATGGGTATTAATGAATGACAATTTAACCCTCATGTCCATGACTGCCGCCACCGTGCTAAATGGAGCCTAAGACTCACCGTCGGCCGTGTCAGAGCAGCATTCTCCGGCGGTGGCAAAGCAAAAAGGGGATCTCTAGGGGGGTGCTTTGTGCGAGTAGCACGGCAACAAGCAAGAGGAATGGAGCAGTGGGCGGCAAGTTTGGAACTTTGGATCGGATGAAAAAGGGAAGATGAGTTTTGGGGTTTACAATAAACCCATGACCGGAAATGGTTATCCGCACCCTAGAACCTCTATTCGCACCCTCCACATTAAATATAAAAAAATGAAGAAAATGTCAAAATGAAGAGTCTTAAATTGTGATTTTGGAAATAGCATGCATGATCAAAATAGGAAATTGATAGCAAGAGTTTATGCAAAAGCCGAAAATTGTGTGGTCTTGGAATGGTTGATAATTTTTTGCTACGAGCCGATTTTATGCAATGTTCATGTTGATTATCCAATATATTGCGATTAATGGAGATGGTGAGGTTGTAGGGGACGCATCCCCTATATAATGCGCAACTCTACGATGTCCCAAAATTAGGAAGAAATTTTAGGGTTTAGGGTTCACATGAACGGTGCAAACTGGCGAGCATGCCCATAGCCAGCGCATGCGCGCACGGCATGCCAGCGCACGTGTATGACCGGCCTACGCGCGCACGCAGCGCACGGGCACGTGCGCTCCCTGTGCTGGCGCACGCGCTGCACGGACACGGCCTTGCATGCTCCTCAGCGGCCGCCCCAGCCACTGGAACCGCCCGGGAGCATGTTCGTAATTTCGGGTAAATTAGTGATCCTGGTGACCGACCTTCAAGAGAGCTATAAAAAGGTCCACAAGCCTTCATTTGAGGAGAAGCCACTCCGGAGACTAGCTAGAGAAAGCTCCTAGATTTTCCGATGAGAACGTGAGACTTAGATAGTTCCTTCGCTTCGGATTCGCTCCTCTCTAGTCCGCTCAACGCTCAACGCTCACTTGGACACTTCAGTGAGTCCAAGAGAAGGAATAGGGGAACACTTTCGTAGACGCCCTCATGGACACTTCATGGAAGCTCTGTAGACTTGGTTCTTTTTCTACTTTCTTTAATTTGTATTCAAAGCTTGTTACGGAGAGATGATATGTCACCCTCCGAGGAATACAAAATGCTTGTAAACAAAAGGAAAATTGTTGATTTTGCCTTGACACAGATTTGGTCATGTGGTCTTTCACCCTTTGGGGGGTTTCCACGTAAAAAATGGCTCTTGTCATTGCTGATTGATGTTCATTTGACTGTTCTTGCGTACCCGATTTAATTTGGAGCTAACGCGGTTTGATTTTTCGGATCGGAGGAAAACTAAGCGACCCGCAACAATTATGACGCACACATTTCATTCAAAGTAAATTTTGAATACTTAAAATCTTAGGGAAACTCCAATTGCTCATATTTTAGTAGATCTTTTTTTGCAATTTTCCCCCAATCTATTGTGGATCTTGTTCCTTCATGTGAGGCTATCAAACATAAGCAGCCTTCTTGTGCTTAGTGAGAATTTAAGCTTGGATGACCAAGAAAAGAAGAACATTAGATGAGATAATATGGTGGGATAAACGCATAAAAGAATAATCATTTTTTATTACTTTAAAGAAAAATTGGATTTGATAAATACATAAAAGATCATTTTTCCTACATTTATTTTTTATTATATACGAAATAAAAGCTGCATTTGGTTTGGTGTTTTTGGGCGTCGTTTGGAGCAAATGCCGCCGGACGGCGGGTAATCAAATGACCCTCCGCCCACGTTTGCTCTATTTGCGCCCGAAGGAAGGAGCAACCGTCGGAAAAAGCCGTCAAAGAAAACAAATACTTTTTGAGAAGATTTAATAAAAGCAATGTTATAAACACACCAATATAGACTATTAATGCACCAATTTTAACTCAACAAAACACAAAAACCCTAACCTCGCCTCCACTAAGTGCACATTGGCTCTTTTCATATTTCCGCCCAGCCTTTTCTTCTGGCAGTTCGTGATTCTGAGCCGCATACCCCGCCTCCTCCATTGCACCAGGTTTTCGTCGCCGCCCTTGGAGCAGATCGTCGGCGCCGAGAAATTTTGTCGGAAGAACGCCGGCGCTGAGGAGTTTTGTCGGAAGAACGCCGCGCTCTGCAACCTCTGCTCGCTCTGTTTCTATAGTTCAATGGCATTTCTTCCTTGCCTCCTCTCATAAGCAACACTAGAACTCCCCACCTCTTTGATTCGGCTTTCTAGATTTCAAAAGCTTCTTCTTCCAACAAAATCTCATCCGGTAGATTATTTTCCACCACATTGAGAGAGCCGCTCTAAGAGGTCATTGCATATTTGGTATTTCGGCTCTAATCTGTTTTGAAAATAGAAGGAACCCTAAACCTAGGTGAGGATTTGTAGAGGGGATGATGATAACGAGAGTTGCATCCCTCCTCCTGCTCCCATTCATTGCTCAACCTGGATTTTTTTGGGATTCATTGGACACTCCATTAGTTTGAATTTTTTTTATTCACCAATAACGCTGAAGAAGGATGATGGAATGAGCATGCATGTCGTTGAGGATAAAGAGAATTGGACAGAAATCATCACAGAGTTTCTGAGAAAGTCGAGATTCAAGCAGAAGAAGATAATCACTTGCAAGTGAAAATCATGGTCATTTTGGCGTGACAATAACTTGTTGTTGTGAAAATAAAATAATTTGATGTGTTAATATAATTTGGTTGTCAATAGCGAAAATTGATGTGATTTTAACATTGCTCATTTAATAAATGCATACACTTGGATGATTTTCTAAAATTTATTTTTAATATTTTTTAAAATATCTTTAAAAAAATGTTTGGTGGGACATTAAATTTATTTATTTTATTTTCAAATTAATATTTCATTTAGTTTGTTGAATTTGACTCGGCTCCCATGTCCCACATGATGAAATGTGACACTTATAATGGAAAGGCCAAGTCTTTATTCATGAAAGCTCCAAATAAAGTAATATGAAATTCTTCTATAAATAACACAAAAAAATATTTAATAATTAGTAAATAAATAATTTATAATTATGACAATTTAAATTGGAATGCCATATCGCAAGCTCCAACGAATAGCTTTATGACATGTGCTTAAACATTAGAGCTTGAATAACAATTGCTGACTTAATATATTATAATAAATATTAAAACAACTATAAAATAAACCTTCAAATAGTTCAATAATATTATCTTTCTGGATTAAAGCCAAGAGCAAGAAACCATATGCTCAGCTGGTCTGCACTCACAATGAACCATTCAAAATACATTAAGCCGGCTCAGTCAAATAGATATAATATTATATAAAATATACTATATACTATATAGCACGCACACGCGAATGACAGTACACAGGATCCCTCTATGCAGCAAACATTTGGAGGCCGCAATTTTCGATGGGTGGTATCATTTAATGGACGATAACATTCGGATGGTAGCAACATTCGGCGGGCAGCATTATTTAACAGATAACATCATTCGGCGGGTGTCACCATCCGCATTTTCTCAATATATATATATATAATATATATATATATATAAATATATATATATATATATTATAGATAAAATATAAAGCAATATAGATATCTGGAGGCACACCATAGATCAAACAAGAGTCATTGGATCATGAGAGAGAGCATGAGATGGGGGGAGAGAGTTTAGAGAGAGAGAGGAGGGAGAGAGAGGAGGAGAGAGAGAGGGGGGAGGAGAGAGAGGGAGAGAGAAATTGAGAGAGATTGCGGAAGGGAGAGGAGAGAGAGGGAGAGATGGGGAAGAGAGAGAAAGAAGATGGAGAGAAAAATTGCGTAAAATTAACGTTTTTACGACAAAACGTAATTTGTTTTATAAAATAGAAATTGTAATATTGATTTATATTTTTTTATGGTCATTTTGAGTACTCATATGTATATATTGCGGGCACTGTCCGTCTTGATGTGGGTGCATCCCGCTTTGATGCGGGCGCAACCCGCAATGACGCATCGAGCACTGGAGAAGCCCGTTCTGAGGCGGGCGAAGCCCGCCGAGATGCTGCCGAAGGCCGCCCGAGAGCATTGAGCACGGGCGTAGCCCGTGCGAAGATGCTCGTATATATATATATATATACAAGCAGTCGTGCACGGGGGACCCCGTGCGGCAACATTCGTCGTGGGTGCGGCATTTGTCAAGGGTGCACCATTTGTCGTGGGGACGACATTTAGTTGAGGCGGCAACATTGGTCGTGGGTCGGTGGGTGCGACATTTGTCGAGGGGGGGCGACATTTGTCGTGGGGCGACATCTATCTTGGGGGCGACATTTGTCGTGGGAGCGACATTCGTTCTCAAAATCTACCATCTGTCGAACAGGGTGGCTAAATCAGACTGAATCATTTTTGTCGTCTGCGAGTTGGGTGATCTTCGACCGCATCTATAAGAAGAGTTCTCAAAGTATAAGAAGAAATGAGTAAAAAGACCACTTAAGATCCGACCCAAACAAATAAAAAGGAGGGGAGAGCTCTTGGGTGGTCTTCGGACTCATCTAGGCGGGCTTCACCCGCCTCCTCACGGGCTTCGCCCGTGCTATATGTGTCGTTGCGGGCTACGCCCGCAACATATACATATGAGTACTCAAAATGACCGTAAAAAAATCTAAATCACGATTATATTTTTTACTTTGTAAAAAAACATGTGTTTTCACATACAAAAAGACCCAAATAAATGAAAAAGAGAGTTGATTATATGAGGGGTATTTAGGGAATAAATGTTACACCATTATGAAGGGTATTTTGGGCATCCAAATGTTACACCATGGCCCTTTTGCTTTTTGCTTATAGTATAAAGTATATATATATATATATTATATATATATATATATATATATATATATATATATATATATATATATATATATATATATATATATATATATATATATATATATATATATATATATATATACATATTATCAGAGTGAGAAAAAATATGTGTCATGATGTCACGCCATGCAGGGGATAACTGCAGACGTTCAGACAGCTCCGTCTCTTCATTTTTTTTTATAAAAGACGTAAATAATTTATGTTGAAAAACATGATTTAAGATTAAAGTTCAAATATTGTGTCTCTCGATTCAATGAATCAGCTAATCCACAAGTAGAAAAGCTAGTATATACGCAAAAAAAAATATAAAGCTTAATTCATTTTATCCTATATGAGCATGAAGATCCAACAATGAACTAATGATATGCTAGTTTCTTAATTTAGTATAAGTAAAAAAAAGATTAAGTTTTTCAAAATAGAGTGACATTTAGTTAAAATAAATGTTATGAGTATGATTAAGATGTAGATTTTTTATACATATAAAATAACTAATATGCAACATAATATAAAACATTCTCAGAGAGCAATGTATCAACAACAAAAAGTAGTATTAACAGTAACAACAAATAAACAGTTTATGCAGAAAGAAACTACGTTATGGGCACCAACAATCTGACACAAACTCATACCGTCAACAGTACAAGTATGAGATAAACTACAAAGGCTGCAAAAACAACAGACTACCTTTCGCTGATGAGAGGAAAAGAACTCAGCTGCAGAAGCAAACTCGGACAACTATAACTTTTACTGGTCTAAACCTGAGTTATTCAAAAAGAAAAGAACATCTCAACACAAAAATGCAAAAGGCAGCTCAAACAGAATTTAAAAATTAATGAGCTAAAGAAGTTACCATTCCAACAAGGATAGCTGTGAACTAACAGCAAACAAAGATCATATGAACAATAAGTATAAATAGTTCTGCAGGAATTTGCTATAAAAAAGGAAGAATTTGCATCAAATGTGATGAGTACTCATTTAAGTAATCATATATATATAGTAAAAGAGACTGATCGGCTCGAAAAGTGAATCATTAACACTGGCATAAAGCGGTACTGAGGTGGTGACATACATTCCAATCCAACCAAACAGTCCATAATAAAACCACTGTATGTAATGTTTCACTAACAGGGACTATGGTGGTGGTCATCCATGCATTCCAATCTAATCAACAGTCCAAAAATTTCATAATCAAAATCTGGCACCACACAAGACTTGACATCGGATTACCACGACGACGCAAGGAAAAGCAAGAATTTTCTAAGTAAAAACATCTGTCACGATGAATTCGTCGAGACCATGCGTGAATTCGGCAAGATCACTCGACGAATCATCATAACCACTCGACGAATCTTACCAATGTACGCGATGAACTTAACGTAACTCCTCAACGAATTCGGCTTGGCTACTCAACGCATTGGACGGAATCACTCGACAAATTCGACTTGACTACTCGACGAATTCGACTTGAATACTCTATGAATTCGACTTGAATACTTGATTGCGCAAAACTATATCCGCAAACGACAATGACGAGTGTATCGTATCGAGAGTAGAATATGTTTAAAGAAAACAAGATCGTATTAGACTCGGGGTGGTTGAGTAATTCTACTTTGAAAATTGTTATTATCTTATCAAATAAAACTTGAAGTTTTGGGTTGCGAAAAGTAAAAACTAGGAATGTTAACGGAATTAAAACAATGTATTAAAACTAGTGCGCGATCTTTGAATCACCTCGGAAATAGAAAATAATGGGATGAAAATAGAAATGCAATTCTCTTGTTGAAGAGGCCTTGACCGTGGAGGTTCCTGAAGCATGAACACCCCTCTTTTGAGGAATAATTTCAACTAAGCTTAGGTGTATCGACCGAACTTTCGTTCTCAAATCGCATTGTCTAAGACTTGTTGTAGGTAGTGAACCTCGCTATTGGATTTTACTCCAATTCGGAAGAGTTACGTCGTCTTCTCTCGAGGGTTGCGTTCTACTCTTTTTATCGATGAGTGATCGATTCGCCTTACGAGCCTCTCTGCCAACTAAAGAGCGAAAACTATTTTGAAAAATATATAAAATATATAGCTTCAATATATGAATTGATCGACGGTAAATCTTAAGCGTTCAATAAATTGAGAAAACCAAAACTAAAATTATAGCAAAAAATATCTCATACTCGGATCATCGTGATCAAGCACTATAAAAATTAGTTGCTCATGACGATGAGTGGATCATTATTATAAAAATACGACATCATGAAAAAAAGAACGAAGGTGATGGGAGTTAAAAAACTGTACGACTACTGGAGACGAAACTTGAAATATAAACAATGAAATTTTATTGCTAGTAGATAAAAAAGATTACAAGAAATACCAGTGCGGAAAAGTTGAAGAGTAATTCTAAATTGAAAGAGGTGAAGTACAAGATTATTAAAATAACAAATGAAATAAAGACAGAAAAGACGACAACTTTTTACTCGCAATCTCCAGATGAATTCCTCTAACCAAGAAATCTTGTTGAAAGCTAGTGAAGGAATAGAATTCTCGAATATATTTTTTTTCCTTCGGCAGTTACTGTTCATACTACAATAACAGCCGAATGAAATAATTTCGGCCATTATATTTTCTCTCCCGTGAAATGAACGGTGGAGGAGGCGTGTGCTCCGGCTGGATCGCTGACCTGGAGGAGGCCAGCTGTCTACTTTGCATGGAGATTCTGCATGCTTGGTGGTGGCCGAGATGAGGTGGCGGTCGAGCTTGTCGTGCTTTGGAGGAGCTCGGGATGGCTGCTGGGAGCATGGGCGGAACTAGCCCTGGGCACGGTAGGGCACGTGCCCGACCGGTTTTGGGCCTAACTAGCTCTAGACAGGAGGTTCTTCTTCTTCTTCTTGAAATCTGGACTGAAATCTGGACTGATTTCAATCCAGATTCTGTGAAAGGTTGATTTGAACGCACCATTGTGCTAATTTTCTAGCATTTTAATGTTAGGTACACACCATTGTGTTACTGGAATCCATCGTGAAGGGTTGATTTGGAGCTCCAATCGTCTTTTGTTGCTGGAACACACCATTGGTAATTACTCTTGTTCTCCGGTTTTCTGTTTTAGTTTGCTTAGGAGTTAGGAGGGTCACCGCCTGCAAAAAAATTTTTTTGGGGCGCTGCCCCCGAACCCCCGCTCAAGGTGCGTTGTCCCCCCGACCCCCCTAATTGACAGTACTTAGATTGTGCCCGTGCGACTTCAAAATCCTAGTTCCGCCACTAGCTGGGAGTGGTCGTGCTGCATGAAGGAGTTGAAATTTGAAGCTCGGGCTTGGCCGGAGTTGTATGGGGTGGCGGCTGAGCTTGCTTCTGCATGTTGGATGGTGGCCGGCAGAGAGAAGTTGGAGGAGCTCGAGGTGGTTGTCGAAGCTTGGCCGAGCACGGCGGTGGCGCTGTTGGTGGATTCCTTGTGAAGTGGTGGGATTGCTGGAGCTTTGCATGGTGATGGCGTAGAGGTGGCGGCATGGAGCTTGGATTCAGCATGATGATGGCGCTGGAGGGAGCAGTAGGCTGGTCGTGAGCTACATGGAGGTAGAGGTGGTGACCGGAGCTTTGAAGTGGTGCCGGTTTATATATCTTATTATATAAAGCAATATAGGTATTTGAAGGCACGTCATAGATCAAACAAAATAGAAAGTATATGTGTTAGACCTCAAAATATTATTTTTTTATGAAATGTTTTATAAAAATTACGAACATATGCAAATACTTAGAATATCTAATTAAGATAATAGTCATATATGATGACTAAATTGTTGAAAATAATGAAAAATATTGTTGTTTGACTTGTCAAACAGCAAACTCTCTCATGTTCTTCACTTGGTGAAATTTCAATGGCCAAAAAAAACTGCTTATAATATTGCTAAACAAAACGGATTACAGATAATATAACTTGTTGTTTTTAAGCATAAACACTTGACTTCTATATATACTAAAAAGACAGACAATGTTCGCATCTTTTAGGTTAGGGCACGTCTCTCCCTTCTGAAGCGGCGCACCTTCATGTTGACGCATTCTTCTTCTTTGCTTTGCCGATCAGGCCATGGCAGCCACCGTTTCACCTTTTACTTTTTAATTTGCACTTCTTAATTATGTACGGAAAAGCCTCTTGAGCTTACTCCATCCCTGCTTAGCTCAACACCCCCTCTTAAGCTTAAGAGGTCTATAACTCCGATCATCATTCGGAGAAATTCAAAACGCGGCTTCGGCAGTGGCTTTGTGAGTAGATCTGCAAGCTGATCTTCAGTAGATAAGTGCTCCAATTTTATTTCCCCCTTTTTCTAGGTTTTCTCTGATGTGATGATATTTTATTGCGATATGTTTGCTTCGATTGTGAAATACTTGGTTCTTAGCTAATGCTATAGCTGAAGAACTATCAGAGTAAATCACGGTTGCTTCTCTTTTTTCCGAAAAAAATTCTTCGAGTAGCCTTCTTAACCAAATAGCTTCACTGGTTGCTTTGCTTAAGGCCATGTACTCAGCTTCAGCTGAGCTAAGCGCTACGGACTGTTGTTTTCTAGAAGTTCAACTGATGACGCTTTGCCCTATGAAAAATAAGTAACCACTTACACTTCTTCTGTCTTCAAAACTTCTTCCCCAATCTGAGTCAGTGAAACCCTCTAATTTGTTGTCTTCTTGCTTTTTGTAGATTAGGCCATGTGTTTTTGTACCTTGAACATATCGTAGAATCCTTTTGGCTGTTTCATAGTAAGTGATGCTTGGATTGTTCATATATCTGGAAACATTGTTGACTGCAAATTCTATATCTGGTCGTGAGTTGGTCAAATAAATTAAAGATCCAACTAGACTTCTATATAAAGTCTCATCTGCTCTCTTTTCTTTGGGTGTAGATGGGGCTAATAGTTGTGACGGTGACATAGGAATATGGACTGGATTGCAAGCTTCCATTCCAAATTTTCTTATTAAGTCATATACATATTTTTCTTGAGAAATTGTTATGCAGTTAGTACTCTGTCTAATTTGTAGGCCAAGAAAAAATTTTAACAGACCCATGTCTGTCATCTCATATTTTTCTTTCATATCAGCTCTAAATTTTTCTATGAGTTCTGAGTTATTTCCTGTAACAATCAAATCATCAACATATACACATAAAAACACTGTGTTTTGTTTTCCCCTTTTAATGTAAAGTGATGAATCATTGGCACTTTTCCTGAAATTGGTGGATACTACATAATTGTCTAAGGTGGCATTCCAAGCTCGTGGTGCCTGCTTTAGACCATACAGTGCCTTGTGAAGTTTATATACTTTAAGCTCTTTTCCTTTAACTTCATAACCTTTTGGTTGCTCAACATAGATATCTTCTTCAATTGTACCATTCAAAAAGGCCGATTTTACATCTAGCTGAAACACTGGTAATTATAGTGAGTTGCATAGGCTAGAATGGATCGTATAGTTTTCATTCGGGCTACTGGAGCATATGTTTCATTAAAGTCTATTCCAGGTATTTGGGAATAACCCTTGGCTACTACCCTTGCTTTGTATTTTAATATTGAACCATCTTCTTTCTCTTTTATTTTAAAAATCCATTTTAAGCCTATTATTTCTGTATTTGGAGGCTTTGTAACTAGACTCCATGTTTCATTCTTTTCGACCATACTGATCTCTTCATCCATGGCTCTTCTCCATTCTGGCATATGTTTCATTAAATTAAAAGCTAGATTGCTTTGTGAATAGATGTCTTCTAATCTTCTGAATTTTCTTGGAGGTGATGATGATTCAGGGCTCTGTTGTAAATGTACTGAGGGTACTGCGGATTGAGGTGTTTGTGGATGATAACTATCTGATTGTTCTGACAGATCTGGAGTAGGTTCAACCATCAGATCATCTCTGAGTTGGAAGGAATCACCCAGGTCTAGTGATTGTCCCTGATCTGAACCCCAATTCCAACACTTATCTTCATCAAACAAGATATCCTAGGATATAATGAGCCTTTTTTGTTCTGGTTGGTAAAGTCTGTATGCTTTGGATTCCCCACTGTACCCAACAAAAATGCATTTTTCACCCTTTTTGTCTAACTTACCTCTGTCTTCTTTTTGTATTAGCGCATAGCTTTGACACCCAAAAATTCTGGGGTGGTTTATGGTAGGAATTATTTTAAATAAGACCTGATAAGGTGTTTGTTTTATCAAGGCTCTTATTGGAGATCTATTCAAGATATAAACTACTGTATTTGTTGCTTCAGCCCAATACTCTCGAGCCAAATTTGAGCTTATTAGCATAGTTCTTACCATTTCTATTATTGTTCTATTCCTCCTTTCCACCAATCCATTTTGTTGTGGGGTTCTACTAGCAGTTAACTCTCTCCTTATACCTTGCTGGTTGCAGAAGGTATTGAATTCAGATGAGGTGAACTCTCCCCGTCTATCTGTTCTCAATGTCTTAATGGATCTCTCTAGTTGTTTTTCAACTAATGCTTTAAAATACTAGAAATGTCAAAAAACTTCATTTTTGTTTTATAAGAAGTAAATCCACATGTATCTACTACAATCATCAACTAGTAATAGAAAGTATTTCTTATTACTGATTGAAGGTGATTGTGAAGGTCCCCATAGATCACCATGTATCAAGTCTAATGGTTGCAGACTTCTTTTGTAAGTTGCCTTTGGAAATGGTAACCTATGGTTTTTTCCTTCTGCACAACTTTCACATACTTGTTTTTCTAGTATAATGTCTGGTAGTCCATCAACTAACTGATAGTTTTTCAGTTCCCTTAAGTCATAATAATTAAGGTGACCAAATCTTTGGTGTCACAATCTAGTGTTGGTGGACTGTATTTTTGTGCTTGTTAGTGTTATTTCCTGAACCGGTAGCAATGTGAGTGGAAACACTCTATTGCTTGACATAATAACCGAACCGAGCAGTTGCCCTTTAGTATTTACTATATTACATGAGTTCATTGTAAACAACACCTGATATCCTTTTTGTAATAGTTGTCCTATACTTAGAAGATTTGTTGCTAATGTTGGGACATAGCTAACATCATATATGTACTTGATCTGATTCCTCTCTGTTTTGACTTTGATTGTGCCAATTCCTTTAATTTGTTGAAGTTTTCCATCTCCTAATATAACTTCAGAAACTGCACTTTCATCCAGATAGATAAACAGATCTCTGTTGCCTGTCATATGGCTTGAGCATCCACTATCTATATACCAAGTGTTGGAATGTTGATCGTTAATGTCATTAACATAAAACATGGTTTCTTTTTCTGCTTCAGCATTCTTAACATCTTGTTTTTCTTTAAACCAACAGTCTTTTTCTAAATGTGTTGGTCTCTTGCATCTTTTGCACTTGAAGAAACACTCACTTGCTTCATGATTTGTTCTTTTGCACAAGTTGCATATTATGCCTTTTTTCTTGTTGTATCCACATCCAATAGCATTAGGGTTTTCAGTTTTTCCTTTCCATCTATTCGTTCCATTATGGAATGATTGTTGTTTGGTAAAGGCTAAAACCTCATGCTTATGTTTCTCTTGTTTGGTAATGAGGGCATTAGATTGCAAGGCTTGACTTACATGTGAAGACTGAATTTGTAGTCTATCCTCATGTGTTTGTAGTGAGCCTAGTAACTCTGGAATACTTAAAGTGGTAATGTCTTTAGATTCTTCTATGGCAGCCACTATATGATTGAACGTGGGTGTTAAGCTTCTCAATAGCTTAGGCACTATACGATTATCCTCTATAGTGTCTCCTAAATATCTAATTTGATTTATGGTAGTAGTGGCTCTAGCAAGAAAATCTTGTACATTTTCTCCTTCTTTCATCTGAAGTGTATCAAAGTTCTTCCAATATGTTTGTAACTTAATAGAGATTACCTGTGGAGACCCTTTGTACTCAGTTTTTAGTATCTCCCAGGCTCCATGTGCAGATTTGGCGGCCATTATCCTGGGAAAGATTATGTTGCTGACACCTTGTTGTATGAGCACAAGGGTCTTTGTGTCTTTCTGTATTTTTTCTGCATCTTCTTTTGAAATAGCTTCTGAAGTTGATGGTTTAGATGTTGTAACTTCTGTCTCTACAAGATCTCATAGTCCTTGCGATATAAAGATTGTCTTCATCTGCACTGCCCAGTATTCATATAGTTCTCCATCGAATACTGGTATTGATGAAGTCGACATTGTAAAGCCAATTTTGGTTGCCATCGATCTTAACCAAAGTGCTCTGATACCAAGTGTTGAAAATAATGAAAAATATTGTTGTTTGACTTGTCAAACAGCAAACTCTCTCATGCTTTTCGCTTGGTGAAATTTTCAATGGCCAAAAAAAAACTGCTTATAATATTGCTAAACAAAACGGATTACAGATAATATAACTTGTTTTTTAAGCATAAACACTTGACTTCTATATATACTAAAAAGACAGACATTGTTCGCATCTTTTAGGTTAGGGCACGTCTCTCCCTTCTGAAGCGGCGCACCTTCATGCTGACGCCTTCTTCTTCTTTTCTTTGCTGATCAGGTCATGGCAGCCACCGTTTCACCTTTTACTTTTTTAATTTGCACTTCTTAATTCTGTACGGAAAGGCCTCTTGAGCTTACTCCATCCTTGCTTAGCTCAACATAAATTACTAGTCATCAATACTCGATGAATTCGAATTGAATATTCGACGAATTCGGCTTGACTACTCGACGAATTCTACTTGACAACTCGATGCACTTGACGAAATCACTCGATGAATTCGGCTAACACTTGACGGACTCTACGAACTTATTAGATGAACTTATTCGACGAACTCGACTAACTTTCGTAACTACTCGTCGAACTTAACGTAACTTCTCGACGAACTATTCGTGATTACTCGGCGAATTTTACTTAACTACTAACGAATGCGTGGTTGACTTGTCTCCTGTTGCATTCAGAGAAATCCAGAGCAGTTGACTTGTTGTTGTCTAGGGGCTTGCTTCCAACTCGAGGGCGCAATGCGCGCTGGAGTTCGCTTTAGATGTGCTCCATGCTCTAAAGTATGAATTGTGTACGACGTCATTCTGATGCAAAGCACATTCTTGAAAGTTATCTGGAGAGCTGGGTGCACATAATGCACATTTGAAACGGAGCGCACGGGGGCGCACTCGGAGCAGAGCGCGCGGAGGCGCACTTGGATCGAGGCGTGCTCCGCTCCAAGTGCGCTCTATTTTTTCGACCTGGGACGACTGGGAGGCCAC
This sequence comes from Platanthera guangdongensis, assembly GCA_039583875.1. Classification (NCBI taxonomy): domain Eukaryota; kingdom Viridiplantae; phylum Streptophyta; class Magnoliopsida; order Asparagales; family Orchidaceae; genus Platanthera; species Platanthera guangdongensis. The sequence goes on along the minus strand of CM077150.1, from coordinate 14,360,013 downwards.
CCGAATCAGGCGGCCAAAGGGCCGCCCAACTTGGGCGATCGCGCCCCGAGCCGGGGGAGCGGTGGAGGCCGGATGACTGCGTAGCCAAGGGACCGCGGGCTGGGCGGTTGGGTCGGGGTGGTTACGCCTTGCTCGCCTCTCCCTACTATCAGGCGGTTATCCCATTAGTGAGGAGTTTCTTCGATATTAGCACCCCATTTGTGGTGGTGCGTTTAGTATTATTGTGGCCGTATTAATGAGAAATCTGATATTTGAAATCGAAATCCAAAACGAATTGAAGAACCGAAAATCGTGAATGTAGATCTAATAGGAAATCGATTTAGATCTGAAGGGGGAAGTGAAATCGAGAGAGAAGAGTACTGTATATTCACCAGCGATCAGTGCACAACCAGCACGCGACGGAGGCTGGGTGTACGAGGGTGGCGAGTGTCGTTTGTCGGAAAGAACAAGGCGGGGCGGGCGGGCGGCGGTTGGTTCCAGTGAGCGACGGAGGGGGGTTGCGACGACGGCGGGCGGTGTGGATTCCGAAGGCGTTGACCGCGGGGGAGAAGATGGGTGAGCGTGCATTGGCGCGGGAGGGAGGGAGCGATACATTTAGGGCACGGGAGGGGTGGGTTTTAACTTTTTTGGCGATAAATGGGCGGCTGATGGGGTTAAGATGAACGGCTAAGATTGTTTAGATGTCGTAATTAGCTAGTCAAATAGCATTTCAATGTTAAAATTATTCCTGAAATTCAATGTTAAAATTATTCCATCTTTCAATCAAGAAAATTGAGAAACAAGACAAAAAAAAGGTTAGTTGACTGCGTACATGCATGTTGGACCAATTCCTGGTGTATTAACTAGTAAATAAATAAATAATTGTGTTGAAAATTTCATAAATTAAGCGATAATTTCTATTGCAGCCTTGAATTAATCCTGAAATTCTTTGTCCATCACCAAACTAGCATGGGCCCATTTGTAGCGAGCTTGCAGGCCCCGACGAAATCCAGCCCAGCGAGAAGCAGGGACCGAGCCAAAAACTTTTTTTAGGGGGTACAAAATTTTGATGAAATCTAAAAAGAAACCCTAATAAGAAATACAATTTAAAACATAAATATTAAAGTAAAATAATAAGTGTAAAGAAAATATCAATCATTATAGTTGTCCTCGTGGACTCTTCAAAACATAAGAACACTTCATAACATAAGATCATCACACACTTTTTCAAGAAAATATGAAATTTCTGGGGATATTATTGTTTCCTGCATAACATTATAAAAAATATTAAATATAGTGGAAATTTATAGAAACAAATTATTTATAAAATAAATTTATATAATTATTAAACATACCATATTTTTATAGCTATCCTCGTCTGCTTTTCATTTTTTTAAACCTTTGAATGATTGTTTTTTTTCAATATTTGCAAATGCATCTTTCTCTATATATGTAATCAAACAGTCATTCATTAAAGATTCTCTCATTCGATTGCGTAGACGATTTTTCACAATGTTTATTGCTGAAAATACATTTTCGACTGTAGCTGTTGCAACTGGTAAAATCAATGCTAACTTCACTAGCAAATATATCAATGGATATAAAATATCCTTCGTTTTTTCTACCATTTTCTTTGCAAGATCGTCAATTTCATTTAATTGTCCAAAGTTAATGTAATATTTTACATCAATAATAAATGTTTCCAATTGACTATCAAGTTTCATATTATCCAAAATAGAAAAATCTGATGGATAAAACTCTGCAAGACGTTTCAGCTTTTGTTTATCAAAATATGAAAATGTGTTGCTTGGATTTAAATATGCAATGCAAAGAAGTAATTCTGTATTCGTCTCTGTAAACTTGATGTTGAGTTCCTGAAGTTGCAAATCTATGACATTATAAAAAATCTCGGCTCGATAATAATGTAAATTTGTCATCTCACGAACTCGTCGTCGTGATCGTCCTCGTGCCACATACATATTTTCCATTAAAGGAATGTCAATTTTATAATTATCACAAAATGAAGAAACATCTTTAATTAATTTTTCTCATCCATTATTTCGCATATCTTGCAGCATTTGTTTTGATATTCTGACTAAATTTATTGCATTAGCAATATCCTGTTCCTTGCGTTGCAAAGCTTGTGATAAAATATTGATTATTCCTAGAATATATCTCAGTAGATATAAAATAAAAGCATAATCAAAAGTTTGCAAAGAATTTAGTAATGCAAATATTGCTGTTTTTTGTTCTGAACTTGTATGTTGATCTTTTTCAACCAACTCGAGAACATCAATAACAGATGAAAATAACACAATCATATTAATCAATAAACTATAATGTGAACCTCACCTTGTATCACCTGCTCTAATAAGATTTCTTTCTTGATGTTGACCTGTTCCGCTAATTATCTCTTCTTTTTGTAAACATTCAAAAAAATTTTGTGCTTGAAATTCTCGAAAAAGTTCTTGTCGTTTACATGAAACAGTAATAATAGTAGTAGTAGTTGTTAAATCAAAAAACTAAGCAACGAGAACATGATTTTTTGCTGCGACGACTAGTGCAAGCTGAAGTTTGTGAGCAAAATAATGAATATAATATGTTGATGAATTCTCCTTCATAATGAGTGCTTTGAGACCATTAAACTCTTCTCTCATATTATTAACACTATCATAACCGTAAAAAAATATACATAAATATTTCAATTTTTATTTTGTAAAATAATATATGTTTTGACCTAAAAATATTAATTTTGACTTTAATAAAGTTGATTGATTTAATGTCATCAACTCGAAAATACCACTGATATGTCTAATAACAACCTTCCTTGAATAGACTGCTGACATGTCTAATGACAACCTACTATAGTAGGTGTAGGAGCTCTACTAAAATCTTTTTGAATTTAAATGAATTTTCATCATTACTTCTAATTTTTTGATAGTGTAAATACTTGAATGGACATTGTATTTTAATTTCTTTGAAATAGATTATAATATATGTCAAGTCATTAAAATATAAAAATGAGGGCATAATTGATATTTTTAAATGTTTCAACAAAGACAACTTTTTTTCTTATAATAGTGAAAGATAAACAAAAGTTGTGTTCTTATATGTTTAATGGCAACAAAATTCAAAATGTTTATGATAGAATTTATACTCTATTTTTTATTACATTTATTTACTTCTAACTTGTTATATAATTTTATGTAATATTGATTAGTAACAAATAATGTAAAATAAGATCACGAATATATAGATCCAATAATCAAATCGAGATCAAACCTAAATTTTTAGTTCGAGTGTGATTTTTAGGTTTCAAGTATGAGTCGATTTCGATACAAAAAATTGAAATCGATAAACAATTCATATGTTATATATACAGGGGCGGATTCAGAGGGGGGCCCGAGAGACACTGTCCCCCCCCCCCCCCCCCCCCCCTCATTATTTTTCAAAATGTTTAGTGTATTTGAATTCATCTTATCGAGACAATGAATTTTGACTACTTATACATCAGAAACGGTGGTCAGATGAGGGAGAAACAGCTCCAATAAGATGGAAACATTCAAAAAAAATTGAAGTTCATGACTGACCCGCATGTTAAAATTTTTAGAACTCAGTGACGCATTCAAAAATAAATTTTGTGCAGCCTCATTATTAATTTTCTCGACTCATCACTCTATATATACATCAACTATATATGTTTATATTGTCAGCCCATATATGGATATTGGCAGCCCAAAGATAATGTCAGCCTAAAATATAGCTATTGGCAGTCCGATGGATACTGGCAGCCCAAAAATTAAATTTTTAAATTGACATTTTAAGAAAAAGTGTTCAACATGAAAGTTGTAGATCTCGACGAGATCTACAACTTTTATGTTGAACACTTTTTCTAAAAATGTCATATAGTAGGCCTATTTTCAAAAGGCGCGGAACCCGGGCGGAACTCGCACGTCTTTTAAAAATAGACCTACTAAATTACATTTTTATAAAAAGTGTTCAACAAGAAAGTTGTAGATCTCGTCGTGATCTACAACTTCATGTTGAACACTTTTTCTAAAAATGTCATATAGTGGACCTATTTTCAAAATACATGTGTTCCGTATTTTGTAATGCTATTAGCGGTCATATTATGTATATTTTTTATTATTTTGCTGGGCTGCCAATATCCAAATCTGGGCTGCCAATATAAACGCCCTATAATAATCCATCATCTTTTTTTTAATCAAGAAATTTGAGAAATAAGTCAAAAATTTTGTTTAACTGCATGAATTGCATCATGTCTTATTAATTAGTAAATAAATAATTAATAGTGTTGAAAATTTAAAAAAATAGCGATAATTTTTATTGCAGCCTTTGATTAATTCTGAAATTCGGCCTAATAGATGTGTGGGTCATGATTTGACGGGAGATTTTTCCGTCCTGGCTCCGTTCCTAAATCTAGGTCCGGGATTGTTGGGGTGTCGCCGTGTGGAACAATAAATGGTCATGATCAAAACTAAAAAACCAAAGGGGATGTGGTGAACCTGTTCAATCTCCGTGAAGATCGTCGTTGATCTCCGCGGAGATCACCCGGACCAACCGGAGCCCGGACGTAAAAATTTTCGTCGTTTGACACGGTATTTTTGCTTGGGCTCTGTTTGGCACAGCGGCGACTGTCGTAAACGCATGGGTTAAACTGTCATTCGTTAAGAATCACTTAATAACATCATCCGTCTGAACGTAAAAGTAGATGACAATTTAACCCCCATGATTATGACCGCCCACCACCGTGCTAAACGGAGCCTTAGCCACCCTCGTAGTTTTTCGCCGCAACTTTGCCACAAAATTGATCTTTTTTAGGCAAAAGCTACTTTTCAATTGAAAAAAAAACAATTTCCTTAAAATTGTGAAAAAGAACATTCATTGTTATAAATCTTTATGTGTTATGATTTAAAATCATGATAAATATTATTAAATTAAAAAAATAACTTGTAATTAAACAAATTGGAAGGATCTAGGGGAGAGTTGGGGCCTCCCCTTTCCCTAAGAATTCACAAAAGAATATTGAAGTTAGATTCTTTTTTCAAGTTAATGTAATGTGACTATTTACACGTCAAAAACGATGTTCAAATGAGATTAAACAACTCCGATAAGATACAAATTACAATTTTTTCATGCTGGAGAAAATGATGTCTAGTCCCACTTTTTAAATTTTTTGAATCGCCCCAAATTATAAAAGGATATATATATATTATATATATATAATATATATATATAGATATATATATTATATATATATATATATATATATATATATATATATATATTATACTAATCTTCGAACGGACTTCGTCCGTTCTCGGCGTCGTCGCGGACTTCGCCCGTTTGACATTCAAGCGGCTTCGCCGGCCCCCAGTAGATTTTTTAAAATTTAAAAGTTTTTAAAATTGTATTTATTAGTATTTCTTTTAAATTAAGAATTTTTAATAATTAATTCATTATTTAAGAGGAATAATTAAATACAAATTTAATTAAACCATGTGTTATCCCCCCCCCTCCCCGCTTCCGCCTGCTGCTACCGCGCCCTTCTTTGCCGCCGCCGGCCTGCCCGGCGCCCACTGGCGGGTTCGCCAGCCACAGGAGAACACGTCGGGGTTGTCCGGCGTGGCCCGGCGTGTTCGCCGGAGGCCGGCGAACCCGCCGATGGGCGGCAGCGGCAGAGAGGGCGCGGTAGCAGTTTGGCGGAAGAGGGGATGTCAGGATTTCCTGAGATGGAAAAAGTGTTTTTTGTGAGATATGGCTAATGACAGGCCTAGTTTTATAGATCCAATGGTCAGATGAGATTTCCTGAGATCGGACGGTCCAGATGAGTTTCATTGTGTGCTTCCAAATATGTCTATTGGTCTATATAATGAAGATATATATACATGAGTGTCCGACACGGGGCTCCGCCCCTACGGCCAAGCGCGTCAATACCCGGCCGGCGACAACATGCTTCGCCCACCCCCGCTCGATGCTCCAATTTGAAATGGATCTCCAATTTGTTCCCAAAATGAATGTAAAATGCATAAAGAAGTAGAAGATGGTGGAGAAGCTCTACAATCGTAACTTCATATATTAAAAAAATGTTGACATTGAAATTGAAATATTCGATAGTAAATAATTAGTAGCTAACAAAACTCTTAAAACAACTTAGATTAAGGTTATGAAAAATAAGAGTAAATCTAAAACGAAATCAGGAATGAAAAATAAGAAATAAAACGTTAATAAAAAAAATAAATTTAAAAATGGAAAATCCTAAATTTAAATCCAAAACTAAATAAAACCAAAAAGTAAAATCGAAATATTTTTGTGCTAGATTAACATGAGAACATACAAATTTTTTCTATAATATCTAACATATATCAATAGAGGTTGAGAGCATGCAACTTTAAATACTCTAATGAATATAAACTAAGACATATAAGAAGATTAAGGTTAAATGTCTTTGTGTTGTCAAATTCTGAGTATCATATTTGATTGAGGTCATTTTTAATGCATGGTAACAAAGGCGTAATTTAGGCTGTGTTTGACGTGGCTTATTTGCTCTGATAAGATTGGACAAAAATGTCATTGTCATACCATAATCTTATGCTCCAAACTAGTTTTTCTTTTTTTTGTAACGGTAGTAACATTTGTCGTAGCAAACATAGATTCTATGACAATGACGCTTGTCCAATCTCATCGGAGCAAATAAGCTGTGATAAGCCCCACCAAACACAGCCTTAGATTGCATAATTTGGATTTTTCGTACCTCAGATATGCTGGATTCGGAACTGCTTTTTGCGCGGAAATAAAATCTAATATCATCCATGTGTTAAATCGGAGATCTGAAATGTTGATTCTTAACTTATTAATTGGAGATTTGTTGGATTTTGCATACTAAAATATGCAGGATTTGGAACTGCTGCTTGGCTGAAATTAGAAAGTGAAGAAACGGTTACATTTCAGCGATAGTGGAACACAAGCGAAATCAGAAATCCCAATATTGCCACCCTCTTATAGTTCAGATTTATGTTAAATAGGGATCTAAAATAGAAGATCATCAGGAATCCAAACGAAATCAAAAATCCATAGATCTAAATCCCAAAGGGAATCAAAAATCATTCATGTGTTAAATCGAAATTTAAAACGAAATCAAAAACAAGAAATATAAAATGAAATCAGAAATGGAGAGAAAAATCGAGAAAAGGGGGAGTGGAGGAGTTGTACCGATGATGTCGGTGTCCGCCTTGCTGAAGGAGGTCTGGTTGCGGCTTTGAGGGAGTGTCGGGTTCGGTGTTGGCGAGGGGTTTCGCAGGAGGAAGGCTTGAAGGGGCGGGTGATGCGAGTCGACGGTCATTGATGTCATCGGTCGTAGAAGAGTCGCGGTCCAGAGATTGAGAAGAAGAAGAGGAAACTTGGGAGCGGGAGGGAGGAATGCGGCGAGGTGCTGTCACGGGGAATTCAGAGGGTTCGGTGATATGGGGTTTATAAATCAAGGAGGTTAATCCAACGGCTTTAGAATTATCAGTCCAGGTTTGATGGTCCATATTATTTCTGTATTTTTGAACTCATGTAATTGGCAGACAGTGATATTTCTTTGACAAACCGTGCGGGCTACACCGTGGGCAGGGCTTCACCGGCGGGTTGTATGCATGTGGGCTTGACCTAGCTGAATGTGTGCGGGCTTGCTTTGTAGCTGGCGGCTGGCTAGCTTTTGATTTTCATAATTTTAATATAGCTTTAGGACACCCCTAGTAAGTTTAGAAGACATATGAAAAAGTGGAGAGAGAGGGAGCGTTTTGATCAACGGTTGCTGAAAAATCATGTCAGATTCGACGGCTGCAATCTATGAAGCACCGACACTCTTGGAGGGTCAACGTGTCCGTGTCGGACTCTTCGACACTGGACATGTGTCGACACAGGTGTCGGAAGACCAAAACGTTGTTGTTTATGGGACTCGCATGTCCCGCTCAATCAGACACGCGAGTCCCCTGATTTATAGAAAAACCTAAATTGACTGCTCGATGTCTCGCTTGCTCGACTCTCTAACCTGAGCCCTAGCTTTCCTCGCGGAAATTCCTCAAGCTCTATTGCTCCTTGCTGGAACTTCCCCAGCCTCCAACTTTACTCGTCGGCAATTCCCCAGGCTCCAGCTCCTCGCCGGCTCTGCCCCGGCCTCCAACTCCTTGCCGGCTCTGCTACGGCAAAGGTTTGTCGCCCCTGCGTTCGCCTCCAAGTCGAAATCTGTTCACAACCTCCTCCACGCACACCAGGGTTCGTAGGAAATTGCTCGTTTGTCGTCTGCAACCACTAGAATCCAGAGCGTGCCTCCAGCAGAGCACCCGCAGTTCCAGCCCTGCAATCAACCTACGATCATCCAAAAGTGTGCAAGCGCTCTCCCACATGCCGATCGCCGTCTCTTTCTCTCCCCTCAAGTTATAACGAGGTGCGGCTTGTCGCCCTCGGTTCTGCCAAAGATGCATTGTAACTCCAACCGATCTAATGGAGTTCCTGTCGGCACAGTCCCGCCGTGGTTTTTCACCATATTTAGAGGGTTTTCCACCCTTAAAAGACTTGTCTCGTCTGTGATATATTTTTGTGACTGTTTGCGTAACCAACGCTCTTAGGGCAAAGACGGTCTAGTTATTCTGGTCTATCAGGAGCGCAGTCGCGGGCCGCAATAATAAGTTCATATACAAGAGTGGGAGTACATTTGTTAATGCTTAGTGGAAAAGGAATTGAAAATGTGTCAAAGTAGAAAAAAAGTGATCTCATCAAGATGGAAAATTTAAAAAAAAGAGGTGAATGCTAGAATTGCAAGTCTAGCTCCTAGAAAAATTCATTTGCCCCTTCTAGTATTTCAAGTGGTGAAGGTGAATCTACAAGTGGGGCTAATTATTTCACTCAAAAGAAAAGTTTAAAGTGATAGAAAAGGAGCTCTTGAAAATGCATTTAACTTAGGTCAACGAAAATAGTTAGACTATGAGATTGCGAGAATGTTTTATTCAGCAGGTTTGTCGTTTAATCTAGCAAAAAATCCTTATTTTATATCCATTTTTACTTATGCTACAAATCATAATATTGTGGGATATTTACCACTAAAATACAATTTGCTTAGGACAACCTTGTTGCAAAAGGAAAATTAAATATTGATAGATTGTGTACACCTATTAAAAATATTGGAAGGAGAAGGATGTTAGCCTAGTGAGCGATGGATAGAGTGACTCTCAACGACGATCACTTATAATTTCATGGCAGTTATTGATTTGAAGCAATATTTTTGAAGGTTTTTGATTGCTCGGTGAGATAAAGATATGCATTTTATTTTTAACCAATTCAAAGAGGTTATAAATAAATTGGACATGAGAAAGTTGTCCAATTATAACTGATAATGTTGTTAATTGCAAGGTTGCGAGACAACTTATCGAATAGAATTTCCCTCCATTATTTGGATTCCTTCTGGTGCACACTCTGAATCGTGCATTGAAGAAATATGTGATCCAAAGGATACGGAGGGCAATCAAGATGTTTATTTGGAATGCAGTTGGATCTCAGACCTTGTTTCTAATGTTTTGCAGGTAAAAAATTTTATCATGAATCATTTCATGAGATTAACAATTTACAATTAGTATGTTAACTTGAAATTGTTTCTGATATTTTGCAGGTAAAGAATTTTATCATGAATCATTCCATGAGTTTAGCAATTTACAATGAGTTTGTTAACTTGAAATTGTATATTCATTGCTGATACAAGATTGCTTAATGATTGTGATGTTAAAAAGATTAAGCTCATTAAAAATTGTCTCTAAAGCATGATGATTTGTGAGAAATGGAATATTTATTGAGATGATAATCAAGAAGAGCGTGTTTGTTAAAAAAAGAGTATTAAATGATTCATGGTGAGACTCTATTGATTACATTATATCCTTCACGCCTCTAATTTATGATATGTTGATGTTTTGTGATACAGATAAGTCTTGCCTTCATTTATTTCTATGACATGTGGGATTCTATGATTGAAAAAATGAAGAAAGCTATTTATGATCATGAGGTTAAAATGTTAGATGAGCAATCAATTTTTTATGATTTGTTCAAGCAATATTACTCTAACATTGGTCAAAGAACACACTACTATTCATTGCTTAGCGCGATGCCTTGAATCCAAAGTAGTTTCTAACTTTTCATGGTGTTTTTTTATTTTATTAATATTTATTTTTTATGCTATTATACTTTGTGTTTCTTTTTAAATAGTTATTATAGTGAACAATGCTCAATGAAGATCCTTCAAGAGCTTCTCCAGACAAGTATAGTGAGATAATTCAAGAAACTAAGAAATTTTTGGAAATACTTTCCGGATATTAAGGAGCGAATACGGGTGAATTTAGAGTATGCAAATTTTGCATACATAAATGAAGATTTTAGAGATTTGATTCAATTCAAACCATATATTCTATGGATTCCAAGGCATTGTAGATTTTGCCATGTACAAAGCGTATTTCGAAAAGGTGCAAAAAATTGAGAGATTTGGGGTGTACTAGCCAATTACGGGTCGTTAACAATCATCTAAACTAATCAAATATAAATACAAATAAGCCAGCTCAGCCACTAGACCCAGCATTAACCTGCTTCTCCCTTCACAAACAAACTCCTGAAAGAAACAGAGCAAAAAAAATGGCAGCTTTCAGAGCAGGCATAGTTTCTCTTCGCATTCCTTGCAGTCAGCCTCCGCTCTCGCCGGCGATCCCGACATCACCGCCGACTTTCATCACTCGTCCCGGGAGTAACTCCGGACGGCAACTTCTTCACCTTCCGAGGTCTGAACCGGTTATCAGCGGCGGCCGAGCGGCGTTCCCTTCAAGGGGACCAAACTAACTCAGGACGAATTCCCGGCGCGCGCCG